>VDFB02134342.1:0-21252 GCA_007258455.2 Sequoia sempervirens | reverse complement strand
TGATTAAACACTTAAAAACTAAATTTAAATAATAATAACACAAAAAATAATGACATTTTTTTGGGGTAATGAATTGGGTTGCTACACATCCCTAACTTGAGCCATTGGTAGTACATTTTTAGTTTTTATAGTTCTCAAAGTTTTCCCCTAAGTCCTAGTTTTCAAATTCTATTTATCATCATTAGGGTTTAGTAAAATGTTGCTTTCCCATGCTAAAAGCCTTAGAAAAACCATGGTCATGTCTTTTTCTTTGTTTTATTTTGTCACTAACCTTCTCGACCTGTTCTGACGCTTTATGATTTTAGGTAGTGAAGTCTATTTCAACATTTTGTTACCATCCCTCTTTTGATGTTACCAACCCCTTAGTCCTAGTGCATCTTTAAAAAAAATCATCTACAAACGTTTCAAATAGTAACCTAAACACTATGAATATGGCCTTTGCATGAGACACTTATCATGATCTAAGTGTAGCACATAGCTCCTTCCTAGAGCATTTTTGTATCTCTAGAGAAAAAGATAAATGTGTTGGGTGGTGTTCATAAAATAGGGAAACATGTTGAATTTGTAGACAAGTTTGTATTATCTTCATGACGTATATTCATTCACCTAGCACATGGCAAGGATTCACTTGACCCCATCTATTGAAATGAAGAAAAGTGTCACAATCCAATTACTACACAAGCTTCCTTTGTGTTGTGTTCTTAGTTTCTCAGTGCATTGGCCATCTATATTGGGAAGGGATTTAATGAGAACCTAACACTTGTCAAGTCTTGAGAGAAAAGCTTGACTCCTTCGTAGTGAAATTTCATAAGATAGTGCATAAAGGAAATGTGTTGGTCTCAATATTTTAAGCGAAGAGGACATGTGTCACTCTATCATTCTAGTGTGATGCCTCTTCTCAACATATATTTATATTTTTGGAACATAACCAAAATTTTTTAGGATATGGTAAATAAGATGAAGATAGGTGTAGGCCCCAAATTCTAGCATGAGGTTTCCTCATAACAAAATTTCATGTTCTTGGCACCTAAGTAAAATGCACAAAGTGGTAGTAAGTAAAAGGGGGACACATGTTGGTTCCAAATTACATTAATCGGCCTATTTTCAATGAATTTTCTATATCATGGTGCATAAGAAAAGTGCACTTAGTAAAGAGCAACTAAGATTATGAAAATTTTCATGTCTCGATTTCAGCACGCATGTTCTATATAGTGCATTTTCATATGTTCAACACAACCAAAATGTTCCATGAGATGATTTAAGGAGGATGGATGCATGTCAACTCTAGGACACATCCCAACATTTATTCATGTTGTATTTTCTCAAAATAGAATTAAAATATAGAGTTGTATAGGAGCGAATTCACACCCCTTTTGCATCCCTTCACCTTAGAAAATAAAACCTGAAGGAAAAATTCCACATCACCCACCTTCCTTCCATCTACTTGGTGCTTGTTTTGTGTGTCGATGGGAGAATATTTGTTGAGGATGCGAGCATGGCACATAGATGTTTGTGTGGTGCATTGTTACCCCTGACAGATTCTTGCCTTTGGTGTTCATAGGGACATTATGCTCTCCATTAGGCACAAAGCATAGCACCTCTATATTAACTAGCCAACCCAAAAAATGGCTCTTTTCCTCCCATTTTAATCTTGAAATTCCTATCTTCCTCATTCATTACATCTTCTACAATCTCTTTAGCATCTCTTGAGCATTCTTCTTGATCTTCTTCACAATTCTAGCAATTTTCACAATTCCATTGAGCATTACAACAAATTTTTACTCCATCAACTTCATCTTTGTATGTGATGTGCTACCATAGAATTTGTGAGTTTGGAGTCTTGCAAGACCTCCCTTCGTCACTGTTATGGTTGTGACGACTTTTCCAAGCTTATTGTCTTGCAATATCCCTTCATTGACCTTGAGTTCCTTTGGGTGGAGGTGGTATTGCTTTACTTCCCTTTTTGTTGTGGTTTGATAGAGTAGTATTGTATCTTTTGTAGTGTCCAGTACTTTCCTTTCTTCTTTCCTTTATTGTATTTCCCACTTCATGGCCTTCTTAGCTATCTATGGAGGTGGGAACACCAAAGCGGGGGTTTGACTGAGGAAAACCTCTACCAACATTTTTCCCTCTCTTGGTTAAAATTATTCTTTTTATCTCGTTGATATCCATCACCATTATCTTCATCTACTTTCTTTATCATTTACATAGCTATTTCTCATATTTCATTATTCTTTTTATCTCGTTAAAATTAGCTAGCTAGGCAGTTAGTCAGTTTTTCAGCTTCCTGTACTATATTTCATGTTTTTTGGCCATATGCATGCCAGCACACCAGAGATATGCTAGCACATCACATTGTCATCCTTGGATAAAGAGATATCTAAGGTGTAGTTCAGATTCTAGAGACCAATTTGTCTTAGCCCTAATTAAATTTTTGGATCTGTGGAGTGACAGTAGCACTTGAGAGTTCTCTTCATTCTTCATTCTTGTCCTAGACACCCATTAGCTTGAGGTAAGATAGGGCATCCTTCCACTCGTAGCTCTCCATGACCTAGAGCCTTGGTGTGGTTGGTCCCCCTACCTTACATTTTTGATGAACCTGATGTGAGCAACATCTATCCATTTGCTTGTGTTGAGACTTTTTCCTCACGCCCAGTGACTGCCGCAAACCTGAGTGTTGTGAAGGTTTATGAGCATCACAACCCAGTCCACTAATTTTGGGTACATTGTTAGGAGAAGTGTGTGACACCTATAAATAGGGTAGAATTTTCATGTTAGCTACCAATTTTTGATGATGATGTCACTCGCAACAATAGTGCAAATAAAATCTTCATAGGAAAACCACAAAGGACCTTTATTTACTTGAAATATTGAACCAGGGAAACCTAAGGTGTCCATGTAATAGGAAGAGGTTGAATTAGCTTAATCCCAAGGCTTCAATAGTTAGGTCTTGACCATACTAGGTTCACTCTAGGGTATGATGTGATATTGTTGTTAATCTCAAGGGTTATATGGTTAATTTCAATTTCATTCAGAATCATAAGCATTTGGTACCAGGTTTATAGTTCAATCATAAAATAATATCATGAAATCAAAAGATTTACAATAATATTTCATGAAAATCAACAATTTTTCTATCACTTAAGTAGATTTAGCTTTAAGCATTCAACAATTTCATAGAAAATGAAAGATTTTCAATAAATTTCTATTCATTCATCTATTTTTTGAAACATTTTCAATAAATTTCTATTCATTCATCTATTTTTTGAAACATTTTCAAGAATTTAAACATCTAATCTAAAATAAAGCATAAAAATACTAAAAATAAAATTTCTCCTAGTTATTCTCCACGCATGCCCCAAGAGTTAATCAAATCAAAGCAAACCACTTTATACTTCACCAGATTGCTTCACAACTACATATAAAATGGTGCAAGCTTTTAAAGAAGGGGATTTTAGTTTGGACATCAAGTAGGTTTTGCATGGACCCTTAAATGGTGCAACATATAGTCTTTTTTGGCCGAACTAACAAAACTAGCTACAAAAATACATGAGATAGGTAGCTATCAAATTGGATTCAATATTGATTAAATTCTATGTGCATACAAGTTTTTAGTCTAGAGTGATTCAAAAAATAGGAAAAAAGAACAAAACTTAAAGAAGCTTTGGCTTTTCCGACATCCACAAATTCTGAACTTAACTAAAAAATGGTATCCCCTAGCCTTTTATAGAAGTAAGACATAGGTAGGATAAGAAAAATACATGAGAGGAAATCCAAAGGATGAATCACATCAAGGCACATGGAATGTGGTGAATGATAAGAGAATTGAAAATGAAGTCAATGAAGGTCAACATTCATTTGCACGTTGAAGTCCTTTGGGTTTTTCATCTTCTTATTATCAGGGTTCCTTCTTGGAACCAAACAAATCCACATAAACAAAATGTAGGAAATTCCCATATATTCAGAATGATTAGGTGGAATTTTCTTTCCTACATTCATGTTCAATCTCTGTTTGAACATTCCAAGAATAAGTAATCCCTGAAATGAATACACTTCTTCACTGCATGCTTAAACTCCAGAGTCCCGATTTTCTGCTATCTTGTGTATCTTTGCAATGAACTCTATTTCTTCATGAGCTTCCAAAGTGTATCATTGAACCTGGTAACACCATCAAATCTTCCTGCAACTTTAGTTTTCCTGACCATCCATACTCAAACTCTGCATCACAATTTGCTTCTCCTGCAATCACAAATTCCACTCATTAAATCCCTTTTTTGAAAAATCATTTATAAAAAATATCATGTAAATAAAACCATCATTAAATTGTTATCATATAAATCCATCATAAATAACATGCTTTTCAAAAATTCAAAAATTCTTGCATAGTTATCATTTTATATACCGAGTTACCAGACTATCGAATTCTTGGATAACCTTAAAAAATTTAAACTTTGCTTCGCATCGTTACCCGGTACCTGAAACCCAATATTTAGCTTTACCCATGATATTCCTAGACTTCATTTTTGCTGGAACTTCCATCTTTACCAAACCTCAACTATCGAACTGGAACACTTTGCTCATCATTTGTATTACTTTTTTCCTTTCTAACATTCCCTGTTCCCAGTATCTGGTACACAAAACACTTGAATTATGAAGTACTATTTTTATTAAAAAAAATTATTTTCTCTTCACTTCTGGTGATCTTTCTGTTGAATACCCAAGATATTGAGAGGGGGGATGAATTAGTATCTTCTTAAACTTATTAAACACTCACCATCCAAACACTGCAACTCATATAACAATTAGAATGAGCAAGAGCATTAGCAGAACATAAAAGCACACAACACATGAACAACAAGATTTTTACATGGAAAACCCAAAATGATAAAAACCACGGTGAGGATTAGCTCACAATATAGTATAACCTGTTATAAGATATTACAAAGGGTGGCTCACTTCCAGGACTCACTATCCAAAATGGGAGACTCACTACCTACAAAGATACAATGTAGAAATGGCTTACAACTAGAACATGAACTGATAAAGTTACACCTAACAAGTCCTGATTTGGTTCCTTTGATGCTCAGTAAACTAACTTTACACACTTCATCATATTTGCATACTTATCTATCCACTTTCACTCTTCACTTTCACACAATCAATCTCAAAACTTTCCAATATATATCTAACTCATCGACAAGCATCAATTAGGTTGGCCTAATTAAATGCAACCCTTATTCACCAAGAATATTAACTGTTGGCTTCAAGCTTGTACAAAACCTTTCCAAAAACAATTCAAGTGTGTAGTATGCTACAATATGTTAGCATGGACCTAAGATAGGTCACAAATACATCTACAACACAAAATTAATTCATCATAACATCAACTCTTGATTAGGTCAGCTAGGGATAGACCTAATAACAAAATACAACAACTGAGTGATCCCAATTCGCCATACAAGCACTTGTGCACATGAAATTTTGAGTATACAAACTTCTAGCAACCAAGAAACAACTCCCAAAACCACAAGTTATGATATTCATCAGCAGAGGATTATGGACCAAAATATCAGAGGATAACAACTATCATACCATTTCAGAATATCATATCAAGCTTGAACTTGCAGTTGCAACTCATATAACATGGTGACATCAATGACAACACAAAATATACATAATGAGATGTTCTTCTTTGTTCTTCCAACAATCTCCCCATTTATCATTGATGGAAACATGTGGCAAAATAATTTAAAAACCTCATATGTGCAACACACTCTTTCCTTTTCTCTCCATGACATTCTCTCCCCCTTTGACATCAAGGACAAAGGGCGGTCCAAAAATATGAAAACTAAAAAAGCATTACCCAGAGGAAGGTGAGCCTTGAAGCTCCTTGAGAATACCTTGTCATGTTTTCTTTCCATTGTCCCAACTCTTCTTAGCAGATACCAACATTCTATTCAGAGACTCTAATTCCATCAAGCTTTCTTCTACATCATTCAGAGTGCATGGAGTCAGATTGATCTTTTCTAGTTTTTTTGCTTTTTCCAAAGTAGTGGCCACTGGAGTGTACTCCATTCTCTCAAGGTCACCTAGCTGACTGAATCTTCTAATGATGTCTTCCTTCTACTTCTGTAGAATAAAGAATTTCTCTCTATGAGCAGTGATAGCATTCCAGGTTGACCTATCTCTATCTTTAGATGCATTATATGTACTAGAAACAACTATCAACTGGGACTCAATGGAGTCCATGAGATCTTTGATACTCAGTGTGGCATCTAGCCACTTTATGTAATAAGAAAATACAATATTTGCTTTAGAATCACAAGCTTGCATAGCTTCAAGTATCTTTTCAACATTGGTGTGTGCTAGAGAACACTTATCATGAAGTTTTGAAAGCCTTTTCTTTGCTATTTTCTCCTCAATCTCTTGCCTTGTCTTCTCACCAAGTCTGGAGGAATACTCCTTGAAGGAGTCCAATAGAAGTTTGATATTCTCTACTGGAGTGAGAGATGTATCTATTGATGTACCAAGGGTGGCCTCCTGCAAGGTTTTGAGGACATTATGAATAAGCTTTGTCCCTTTTTGATGTGTTTCCAATTTTTTTTCTTTCGCGTGCATGTAATGCATCCTCTAACACTAGTTTTTGAATAGGAGATATTTTGTTCAAATCCACACTGCCTTGAACCATGGGGAGATGTAGAATTTTTGGAGGAATTACCAACTAGAACCTTATTTGCTTGGATAACAAGAATTTTAAAACATCATCGCCAGAGGAGGATTCTCTTGAGGACCTTTGTGATTCCACAACCTTCCTTGGATAAAGATCCTCACAAATATCTATGTCATTCTTGTACAAGTAGAGTTCTTCCATGAAAAACAATGTCAAACCAAGTCCTTCATCAATTTGGGCATCCCAAATTGAATTCTTAACTGATTGTTGGTTTTGAAGATATCTTGTAAGTTTCTCCTCAAAGTTGGTGCCCAAGAATGGGCCCCACTTAACTAAGCATTGTAAATATCTTCTTGTGCAAAGGTGTTAACTCCAAGATATCAACTTGGGTGCCCAAGGTGGGTCCAAGTCAATCTTTGTTAACTGAAACACATCTCTCCATCAATTCATGCAAAAATGATGCATGATTGATCATCCCCACTTAACTAAATGTATCACCTATTATCTTTCATGCAATTCAATTCATTAGTCATGCATTCCAAGTCAACTAAAGCCAACTAGCATTCAACTGAAACTAGCTACATGCAGCTAAAGATAACTAAACCATAACTGAACTGAACTGAACTCCACTCATGTAAATATCAATTCGTAACTTCTAGGATCTTTACATGCATTACTGAAGTGTTATGTTTCTACAAACAATTAACTAAACTCAAGGTGGGTTCCACCTTCCATGTGGGTGCCCCATGTGCTCCTATTTTGTAGGATCTCTTCTTGGATGCCCTTGCATGTTCCTATAATTTAGGAATGATTACAAATGTCAATTTACATGTTCATTTCATTCGAATTTAATCTATTTCTAATCCTATGTTGGGGAACACTTTCCAAGGACTTAGGAGATACATGAAATATGTTTAGGATTGCAATTAAATGACATCCTATTCCCAACAATTTTCTCATTATATTAACGTGTTGAAGCCAAGTATATAGGAAGAATTGGCACTGGTAAGAATGACCACCATTGAGGATGCTTATCATTTTTCTCTAAAGTTTGAAGAATGATAGAACAAGAGGTATGAGAACAAACGATGAGGTGGAGGCCATGGAGGAAAGAATAGTGGATGGTCATATGGAGATCGAAATGAAGATCAAAAGAAGGGTGAAGGCTCCAGTAGCAACCAAAACTAGAAAGGAGATAAAACCTACCATCCTCATGATCAAAATAATTGAGATCGAAGTGGAAGAGGAAGATCTAGACGAGGACTGAGAAGAGGAGGCTTCCATGGAAAATATTTCTAGTGTGAAGAAGGACATAGAGCCTATGAGTGTCCTAAACACAAAAGAAGGACGAATAGAAGACTTGAGGGTAATGCACGAGTACACATGTAGATGAATATGTTGAGTCTTCACATTCTGAAGATGTAGAAAGAGGAGATGTTCTTATCAATAGAAGATCCTTGTTGAATGAGGAGAAGGAACCAACTCAAAGGAAGAATTTGTTTCACACCAAATGTAAGTGTGAAGGTAAAGTTTACAATGTTATTATTGATGGAGGTATTACTAATAACCTTTTTTCAGAAGAGATGGTTAGTAAGTTGCGGTTGGAGAGAAGAAGGAATCTGAATCCATACATGATTGCTTTGTTGTAGAAGGACCATAAGGCTTTGGTAAATGAACAATGTCTAGTAAAGTGCAAGATTAGAAATTACCATGGTGGGGTATTGTGTGATATTATGCCTATGGATGTTTGTCATATGTTGTTAGGTAGACCATAGCAGTTTGATTGGTGAGTAGTACATGATGGAAATTGCAACACCTATTATTTGACAAAGGATGGAGTTCATCATAAGTTGAAGCCATTGAAAGAGGTCGAGGGAAAGGTATGTAGTATTGTAAGAATTTTTTTGGTTGATGGAAGAAAGTTCCTAGAATGTATGAGGCATGATCATATGTGTTTTGCATTGATCCCTAGAGTTGATAAAGAGGATACTAATGAGGTGCTTGTAGAGGTTTTAGATATGTTGAATGAGTTTCAAGATATTGCTTTTGATAACGTAACTGAAGGTTTGCCTCTAGTAAGAAAGATTAGTCATCAGATGGACCTAATTCCTAGAGCAAGTTTGTCAAATAAGGTAGCTCATCGTATGACTCCACCAGGGAGTGAGGAGTTGAACAAACAAGTGCAAGAGAGAGTTTGAGTCCATGTGTAGTACCTATAGTACTAGCACCAAAGAAGGATTGGTAATGGCGGATGTGTACAGATTCTAGAGCCATCAACAAGATTACCATCAAGTATAGATTCTTATTGTTGAGAATGGATGACATTATGGATTGTTTAAGTGGAGTTAAGTACTTCATGAAGATATATATTTGAAGAGTGGATATCACCATATCTGGATTAGAGAAGGAGATGAAATGAAGACAACCTTCAAAACTAAGGAGGGCTTGTACGAGTGGTTAGTCATGCCTTTTGGGCTAACCAATGCACCAAGCACATTTATGTGACTTATGAATGAGGTTTTGAAATAATTTTTAGGAAATTTTGTCATTGTTCATTTGGATGATATTTTGATTTTCAGTAAGACATTGGAGCAACACTTGATGCATATTTGAAGAGTTTTTGAGAAGATAAGGGAGGAGAAGTTGTTGATTAATTTGAAGAAATGTAGTTTTGTGAAGAGAGAGTTGGTGTATTTGGGATTTGTTTTCTCTACAAAGGGTCTTAAAATGGATCCAGAGAAGGTGAGAGCTATCATTGAATGTCCTACATCAAGGAATGTTATAGAGGTAATATCATTTCATGGTCTAGCAAGTTTTTATAGAAAGTTTATTAAGAATTTTAGTAGTATTTGTGCACCTCTAACTAAAGCGGTGAGATGGGATAGAAAAGAGTTTAAGAGGACTATAGGAGAAACCAAATTTTTTGATATGTTGAAGAAGAAAGTTACAAAGCAACCTGTGTTGGCACTTCCAGATTTCAATAAGTTCTTTCAGGTAGTTTGTGATGCTAGTGGCACTACCATAGGAGTTGTTTTGAGTCAAGAAGGTAAGTCTGTTGCCTATTTTAGTAAGAAGTTAAATGATAATAAGAAGAAATATTATCTCTATGATCAAGAGTTTTATGCTATAGTTCAGGCTTTGAAGAAATGGAGACACTATTTGTTTCCAAAAGAATTTATTTTATCTACTGATCACTAGACTTTGCAGTATCTAAATAGTCAAGGAAAGTTAAATCAAAGGAACTTAAAATGGGTTGATTTTTTGTAGAGTTATACCTTTTTTTTGAAGCATAGGAGTGGAAGGTCAAGCCAAGTTGTAGATGCCTTTATTAGAAGGAAAAATTTGTTGATAGAAATGAATATAGAGGTTGTTGGGTTCAATGAACTCAAGAGTTTGTATCCTGAAGATCCAAAATTTGTAGAAGCTGAAGACTTGTTTGGAACCTGTTACATTGGATAGGATGAGATGGTTTGATTTATTAATCCAAGATGGGATGTTGTTTAGAGGAAGAAAATTGTGAATTCCAAGGAGTTCTATGAGAGAGAAACTAATCAAGGAGAAGCATAGTGGAGGATTGGCTGGACATTTCAGTCAAGATAAGACCATTGCTCTTGTCAGTGAGAATTATTATTGGCCATAGTTACAACAAGATGTGAAGAAGTTTGTACAAATTTGCAGAGTATGTCATTTGGTGAAAGGAACAAGTCAAAATACTAGATTGTATCAGCCATTAGATATACCTGAGAGGCCATGGGAGGATATTAGCATGGATTTTGTTCTTGGCTTGCCAGGGACACAGAGAGGGCATGATTCCATATTTGTGGTGGTGGATAGATATTCAAATATGGCACATTTCATTTTGTGTCATAAGACCAATGATGATGTTCATGTTGTAGAGTTGTTTTTTAGAGAGGTGGTGAG
Organism: Sequoia sempervirens; assembly: GCA_007258455.2. Classification (NCBI taxonomy): domain Eukaryota; kingdom Viridiplantae; phylum Streptophyta; class Pinopsida; order Cupressales; family Cupressaceae; genus Sequoia; species Sequoia sempervirens. The sequence continues at coordinate 10,661 of VDFB02134342.1, read as the reverse complement.
ACTACATGGTCTACCAAAGAGTATAGTTTCAGACAGAGATACCAAATTTGTTGGTTATTTCTGGAGGACATTATGGAAGAATTTGAAGAAAGATTTGAAGTTTAGTTGCACGCCATCCACAGACTGATGGAAAAATGGAGGTGGTGAATGGGATTTTGGGTAACCTAATAAGATTATTAGTAGGAGATAATCCCAAGGGATGGGATTTAATTATACCACAAGAAAAAATTGCTTACAACAATTCTATCAACATGAGCACCGGTAAATCACCATTCCAGATTATGCATGGGATTAGTCCAAGAATTGCTTCTAAACTAAGAAAGATGGAAAAGGGGGAGAAGAGTAGTGCAGAGGCTAATGATCTTGCTGAGCACCTAAAAAATTTGCACGAAGAGGTGAAGAAACATATCAATAAGATGAAATCACAATATAAGGCTTAGGAAAATCAAATAAGGAGGTATAAGGAGTTCTAGGTAGGAGATGAAGTCATGGTTCATTTGCAAAAAGAAAGTTTTCTCGTTGGTACATATAACAAGTTAAAGATGAAGAAGTTTGGACCATGCAATATCCTAAAGAAGCATGATTCAAGAAATGCATATGAGGTAGAAATGCTTGATGAAATTCATATTTCACCTGCATTTAACATTTCAAATTTAACAAAATATCATGAAGGAGGAATTGATGAAGAAATAATAGAAGCACAATGGAATATCCTAGCATAGTCTACTTCAGAAAAGGAGGAGATAGAAGAAATTTTGGATAGTCGTGTAGGTAGAAGCATAAGAAATAGGCAACATGCAGAGTACTTGGTGAAGTGGAGAGAAATGCATGTTGAAGATTCATTGTGGTTGTCTAAGGCTGAGGTTAACCATCTTGGTTTTCCTCTAACTCCTAATAAGTGATAGGGTCACTTTTCAAATTACACTAGGTTTCTAATGCGAGAGCATCTAGCAGTGTAGGGAAATCTTGCATCACCCAAAAAAAATGTTGTTCCTTAATTTCTTTAGTTATTTTGAGTTTTATGATGGCACTTAAGGGGTGTAAGATAATTAGGAGTTAGAAAAGGGGAAGGAACATCACTTACTATTTTTACTAAGTCATCCTAAATGGGCTTGTATGGACTTGAAAGTTTACCCCAAGGAGTAGAATTGAAAAAATATTTTTGGTCATGAAAGAATCGTCTCCATTGCCTACACAGTTTGAGAGATGTTAAAGTTTTTGTCATAGGAAATTTCTCCAATGCAGCTTCAAATTCAGATATGAAAACCTTAGAGGCCCTGAAATAGCTCAAAAAGTTGACCAACTAACCTCTGGTGGATTCAACATTGTAGATCTCTTCGAAAATTTTCCAACGGTATGTTATAATATCCAATCAGACACCCAGATCAAAATTTATGGCCCTGCAAAGTTGCCCCTCTAAAAAGTGAATTTCGTTAAAATTTCTTCCTAGGCCATAAATCAAACTATGGGACTTTTGGCACCAAAACAAGAGGGAAAGTTGAACTTTCTATAACATCTAGGGTGTTTATTGGGTAAAATAAAAGGGTTAAGTGGGGTTTGTAGAAGGTGGATCCAATGGTGCATATTGTGGATTCAAATAATACATTTTGTTTTTAGAGTTGATTTTGGCGTAATGAATCACACTCATGAGCCTGTAGCATTTAAGTTTTGAATATGTAATTTCATTTTCTACGAAATAATTGAAAGTGAGTAATTTTTTTGTCTCGCATATTTTGTGTTGGTATCTATTGAGGTGATTTGGTGGGTTTTGGGTGGTGTGGCCCTCATTGCCTATCCAGAGTGATAGGCTCCACACAAGCTCTCCAAGCCTCTAGGAAATCAGGATCCTCAGGGTACAAACTCTTGAGCTCATTGAACCCAACAAATTCAATCTGCATTTTTGTTAACAAATATTTCCTCCAACTTAAGGCATATATAACTCTATTAGATCTTCTACTCCTATGCTTCAAAAAAAATGTGTAACTTTACAAAAATTCAACCCATTTCAAATGTCTTTGATTCAATTTTCCTTGACTATTTAAATACTATAAAGCTTGATGATTAGTAAATAAAAAAACTCCTTGGGAAACAAGTAATGTCTCTATTTCTTCAAAGCTTGAACTATAGCATAGAAATCTTGATCATAAACAAAATACCTTTTCTTTGCATCATTCAACTTTTCACTAAATTAGGAAATGAGTTTACTTTCTTGACTCAAAATAGCTCCAATGGTTTTTCCTCTGGCATCACAATCTACCTAAAATACTTTGTTGAAATCTGGAATTACCAAAATAGAATGCTTTATAACTTTCTTCTTCAGCAAATCAAAACTCTTTATTGCTCATGTAATCTGCTTAAAATATTTTCTACCCCATGTTGATGGTGTTTTCCACACAGCAACAACTCAGACAAGATACAAGTATCCTATCTCTCTTGAAAGGTAAATCTCTATCAGTAAGCCTCAAGAGATAACCCCAAGGTCTCTAATGTCAGGTCTTGACAATGCATAAAAAGCTCAGATAATATGTGAAAATGTCGGTAATCACAAAGGGACCTTACTACAAGCAAATATTGAATCTTCAAACTTATTAGATCTAGGAATATGGTGATACTTCAAATCCTAAATCTAACCCAAATAATAAAAGAAATAGAAAAAGATAAGGGTTTCAAAGAGATTTATAAGATCAACACTAATCCTCAGATTAACAGTGTAAATGATAAAATACTTGAAACATAAAATCCCTCATAAACTAATTCCTGCTTGACCCAAATAAATATGCAGTCTTACAAAAATAGTGCAATCTTCTAAGACATGATTTTCAGATCATGAACATTTATCAAAAACAACCCTATTGCAATTGAAAGGAACAAACATTCACAATTGAACTAAGCACAATGAATATTATAGTCCAGGCTAACTTTGCAAAGCAACTAACAATCAACTAGCTACAAAAATTATGAACTAGAGATTACTGCAACACTTCAAGCATTGAATCATAAACACCATTAAGTCATCTAACATCAAATCTAATATATATATCAAATAAGCTTAAGCAATTTCAAAAGATAGAATCACAAGAACCATGCCAGATAAACTAACACAAGGACAACAAATCACAATGCCTTCACTTGCATTAAATCATTCAAAGTAGCAACAATTCCAGTCTTTTGTTACAACACTTGCTTGAAAATAACCTAACTACTAACTTCTTGCTCTAATGTTGAATTCGCTCCAATGTAAAATTATCTAGCCCTGTCAAATGAGACAATATCCCTATTTATAGATATTACATCTTATGTCGGCCCAAATAGGGTTACAAAACAATAGGCCCCAAAAACAATTCGGCCAAGAAGAATTCAAAATAAATTAAAATGTGCATTAAATTCATGTGTTCCATCCAGGTCGTCCTGGGATCTCCAACATGGTTCGATACAATGCATGGTTGGATCAATATCCAATGTAAAATTATCTAGCCCTTTCAAATGAGACAATATCCCTATTTATAGATATTACATCTTATGTCGGCCCAAATAGGGTTACAAAACAATAGGCCCCAAAAACAAGTCGGCCAAGAAGAATTCAAAATAAATTAAAATGTGCATTAAATTCATGTGTTCCATCTAGGTCGGCCTGGGATCTCCAACATGGTTCGATACAATGCATGTGAAGGATGAAGATGAATAATGGGGAGGCACAAATTTTGATGAGGCATTTCATTAACTTCTCTCCCCTTTGTCCTTATCTCATTCCACTTTATCCTACACAATCAAAAATAACTTCTCCAAGTCGGCTATAGGTGGAATAAATAACACCTTAATTTTTCTCTCGATAGATTTGATGTCGCCTCTTGACTACTTAATGACCTTATCCCAATCCACCTTTAGGGTTTGATACTTATCCATCATTGCAATGTATTTGGCTGCATCATCTAACTGGTGTTCAGTAATTGGGCCATCATTGACTGGAGAATATACATCTCGCCACCACTTCCTGAGTTGCTCTAAATTCAGATGTTTTGGTGCAAACCTTTTTCTTCATGTCATAACTTTGAAGAGAGAAATGCACTTGTTGTATATTTTATTCAAGGTATCCTCAAGTTGTTTCACTTGCTTATACACTTTCTTCAAAACCCTTTTCCTTATTTGCGAAGCTTCGTCCCATTCCCAAGGTTTTGCAACTTTGGAAGAAGGAAGAATTTTGTCACTTATCAACTTATCTTCAGTATATTCCATGATGGTCTTGGTCTTCCGCAACAAGAGATCAACATCCTCCTTATCTTGAGCTAGTATATTCTTCAACCACTCTATTGATCTTATAGAATCTCCACTTGTTGACAGGATATCTTTAATGGCACTATCTCCTTTGGCTTCCACTCCCTGCAACCAGTTTAGTGTGGCATGTGTAGTGGTTTTCATCTTCTCCAATTTAGTTATTGTCTCCTGTAGTAGAAAAATTGCAACAGATGATGAGGAGCTGATTTGGCTGATAGATTGCAAGGGCTTCATCAAATCCTATAGATACCTATTTAGTTTGTCATTCTCCTTCAAATATTTCTTAGCTTGCACCTCTTTCTTCAATCTGCTCCAAATAGTAGCACTGGAGCTTTCAAATTCTTCAACTTCCTACATCATGGAGGTGGGTCCCAAGTTGATAGTTTGCACACTATAATCCCTACTAGTCACTTTATCTTTATTCTTATCTGGTGCATGGGTGGCAATGTGAATCACCCTACTATTAGCTTCATCCCTCTCAATTCTGGAGATAACCTTGGTTCTCTTCTTTGCTTTTCCCTTTCCTATGTTTGACAATAATTCATCCCATTTGGGAAGAGTATCATCCACCATAATTTGTTTACTCTTTAATTCCTTATCTAGCCAAGTAGGAACAACGGAATCCAACTGCACATTACCTTTCCCAACCACATCTTGTTGCTCCTCAGAGGAATCCATATTCAGATTTTTCTCATCAGGAACTTCTTCAGTTTTATCTTCACTTCCCTTATCCTGTTCTTCTTCTTCATGCACTGGTGAAGGGGTCTTGATTGGAACTTCCTCTCTCTGTGGAGGTCTATCTTCTTCATTTATTGTAGGTGAATCCTCATAAGTCACCAGAGGGTACTGCAATATCTCTTCTAGATCTACCTATGTACTATAGAGTTCACCTTCTCATAATTCTTCTTCTTCTCGATCTTGGTGATCCTCTACATCATTGGATTCACTTGGTACATTATGAGTTTCATGAGAAGGATGGATATTATCATGCTCTGTGGTAGGTACAAGTAAAGGAACACTTTTCGTTGGCACACCATCCTTGGGAGAGGGAGTTCTTGATCTTCTTGTGTACACCTATGTTTTCTCTCCTGAACTTTCCACACTTACTACTGGTGGGCCAGCTTCATCCCCTGCCTTAGAAGATTCCTTCTTCTAAGACAATCTCAGTATTCTTCTTATCTTAGGCACATAAGCACTACCTTCATTTCCCTCTTCCTCAAATTCTTCCTTTGCAAATTTCTTTGTCTTTGAAATATGTTTTCTTTTCTTGGAAATAGGTCTTCTTTACTTCTCTCCTTTCATTTGAACATCCTTAATCTTTATCTTGAAAGGAGAAATCACTTAAGCCATACCCTTAGGGTCCTGCTCAGTTGACTCTTCAGAAGTAGAATGAGACTCCAAGTCTCCCATTAGGTCATAGATGCATTACACACCTTCACTCTCTAACTCCCAAATCTTGTGCTTCAACCATAGCTTGGTGTACTTAATTACTGGAGTCATGATTTTCTCTAATTTTGTCTTCTCTTCCTCTAGCCAGTCTATCTCTCCAACTGATTTATCCTTCATAGCTTCATAATCATGGCCTTGAATCAAATCTCCATCATCTTGAATTTGATCAGCAATGTCCTTTATGTTGTATAGTCGGACCAAGTTCACTGGTAACCTAGAGAACTTCTTCCTCCTAACTTTAAATTCATCCTTACTGTTAGGCCAATAATCCTCTACATCATCATTATGGTTGTATTCCATGCTCGCCTTTCTTTGTGCCTCACCAGTCCTATCAAATATGGGTCTCCTAGAATGTAAAGAGAGACCCAAAGTGCTCATTTCCTCCTCAGAAGCATGGGTTGAATTAATAGAGGGGAAAGCTTCATTACTACCTATTCTCAAAGGAAAATCACCACCAAATCTGGTCTTATGTTTGTCCTTCTTGACAATTGCATCAAAATCACAGATCTGTCTTGTGACTTCCAGAAGTATAATGTGAGCTATAGAATATCTAGGGAGTCTATATGGGGCCCTCTAGCAACCATCTATTCTGATGTATGAGAAGGTAGGGAACTAGATAAACCAAGCTCCAAACCTCTTGATTAATTCCTTGGCATTGTCTAAGATCTAGACATGCTCTACACCCTGTAATAACATGGTGATGTACATGGTGAATGTGTCATTCACCCTCCTCTAACTTGTGCTACCCAAGTGTAATTGTGGGTACACCTTATAAATCACATCTCACCCAAACACGCCCCTTGTGCTTAACCCCTTGTATGGATGGAACCTTGCAAGTGCATAGACCAAGTAAGAGGTCATTGTGAAGGTCTTTGTCAGCAACACATTGCACATTTGTTCGTGTATCATTGCACTTATAATGCCTGCCCAATGTTAGTCAATATTCTGCTCCATCCTCATAATGACATGGAACATCCAGTTTTAAAGTACTCCTACACTCTTCAATCCCACCACTCTACTGAGGAGTGTGATAGTATCATAGTATTCCTTTTTGAATTTTGCTTTGAATAATTGCTTGGGTAGCTTGGAGAAGTGAGACTTGGGTTTCTCTAGCCAGGAATTGATGACCTGTTGTGATTTGATGATGTCTTCATCATAATTCTTCTTTGCTATGTCCATATAAAAACACACCACATGAGACCTATCAGGCATGTCAAAGGTCTGGGCTATAGACACAGGGTTAAGATTTTCCACTATTCTCCCTTGAGAACCAACTATCCTTTGTGTGCCCCTGTCAGAATGTCTGGCACATTCAAGCACCAACTCGTAGCATTGGACTGTGGGAGGGAATCCAGCCACATGGGCCAATGCTTACTCTAATATTATTCTAGCCAACAATGGAAGGTTCTATGTTGCCATTCTTGCTTTGAATTCTTCATAATCCCATTGGTCTACATTTGTATATGTGATCTTTGACCAGATGGAAGTCAACTTGTTTTCTGGGATCCTACTCTTTATATCCATTTTGATGCATTCTACCTCGGAGATAGCAGACCCTTCAGCACTTAGATCCATCTGCTTGCCCTTGGTCTTCTTGGCTATTACCCTACTTGATTCAGCTTGCATCCAGCAGAAAAATCCATAATAAATCCTTTATAATATTAGAATCAAGGTTAGTGACCCTTGAAAAACATATTCATCATTAAACCAACTCAAAATCATGACAAAAATCCCTCAAATCAATCATAAAACAAAATCATTTTAAATCCGGGAAAAACCGACCAGAGAGGAATTTTGAGAAATTCCAAGCTAAGCGGATTTTAACAATAAAACATGATTATCAAAAATTGATCATCACAAAATGAAGAAAAATTATGCAACATGCTTTTAAATGACTCAAATCAAGCACGAGATGCTAAACCCATAACATTGCATTCATTAACTTTCAAATCCTCCATACTGTGACACCATTTCGGGAAAGTCCGCCCCAGAAGGAAATTTGTGAGGTATGCAGAATTCTAGGCTTTTGCACACATATGGGAAAACAAGGAGGCATAGAAGAAATCGGGAAATTCTAAGGGTGCGGGAATTCCGCGAAGGCCTCAAAATCCCGAAAACTACTTCTTTCGATTTCATCCAAAATAATCAATCAATCAAGAATATGAGGTCCCTAGGCTTGAATCTAATTTATTTTGAGTCTCTTATCAGTTGTCTATTGGTTTTCAACATTCCTAGAGGAAAATTGGTGAAGATTGGTGATGCCCTAAATTTAACCATCGATTTTCTAAGCTCAAAACCTAAAATTCGCCATTAGCGCAAGGGAGCTAGCCCAAACTTAGATTTATCGACTTATTAAACATAGAAATGGGTCATTTTAAATAGGCCTAAGTGAGTTTCACATGAATGGAACCAAAATCACACGTTTACACCTCACTTGTGGCCGAAAATCGGTCAAGCTCGAAAACCCTAAAATCAAATCAAGCTAAAGGAACCATACATGTCAAGTCAAGTTCAAAGATGGAGTTGGCACTGTAAACTTAAAAGGATTAACTAAGGGGGTGCATCTTCTAAACCTCCAGAGATTATGAAAACGCTTGCACAACCCTAGCTTTAAAATGGTTGGTGCCAAACATGTAAAATCCAGACTCCACGCATACTCAAGACACCAAAGAATCATTCATATCCAACATTTGAATGTAAGGAAACAAATACATACCATTGATGAGATGAATGCAATTATTCAACGACTGATAACCAAATTTGACGTCCTAGCAAATAGCAACAACAATTATCATGCCCAGGAAATTCACCACCAAACTCACAAAGGTAAAAGTTCAAATGTCAAATGAAACCCAACACTCAAGTTCAAACCTCCTAGATCAACATAAGACAAATGATAAAATCTCAATGGCACAATAATTCCCCAAAATTGACTAAATACATGTCGCATAAATCGTACAATCAAGCATTAATTCCACTGACAAGACAACCTAAAATGAAACCTGAGAATTTGATGGAATGTAGGAATTTCAGAGAAATCCAGTTGACACGAAATTCCGCGAAGGACTAGAAACCCCAGATCACAGCATAAGTTCCTCCTTGTTGGGTTTTCAGGGAAACCGGGGAATTCCGCTGGAGGAGGAAAATCCTGGAATCAAAGGAAAACCCATAAATGGCTTAAACTTAAGATTTTCAACAAGTAACATAAAGGGATCATCAATGCAAGCAAGAAAAACATTCAAGCACATGTTGAAGCAAGCAATTCCTCATAACCAAAGGGCCAAATCACTAGAAATTAGAGTGACAAATGGGGGGGCCCTACTTTCAGTGGGGCGTGTGTGGGAAAACTACATAACAAATGGTGACTCCATTGGGGAAATGCTCCAAAGCATTTCAGTGACAAACTGGAATCAAGAACCCAAAATCTTTGGTTTCAGTCTTTGCATTAGGTCACCAATTTAGCAGAGCTTCAAGATTCAGAGACAAACAAACCTTTCCTATACCAAGGTCAAAGTGTGTGCATATGTATGTATTTCCCTTTCCTCAATTGCAACAGGGGCCAAATTTAGTTTGACTAGGTTACGTAAAGATTCTAACACCAAAAGCATCCTGGATAGAGCCTCGCTGCCAATCAGGCATCTATAGCTCTAACGAGGTTATCGATGTACTTCTCCCAAGTATAGCTCTACTGCCATCCAGGCATCCATAGCCTCGATAGAGATACTTGGATACCCCTGATAGGTTGGATTTTTCTTTTGATTTTTAATATCTTCTCTTTTTATTTTCTTTTTATTTTGACATTTCTTTTCTTTTCACCTTTTTCATTTCAACTTGTGAACAATGAAGTTCACACTCAAGGCTGAGAACCACAGTGGCACTGAAGTAGAAATAAGATTTTTCACCTAACTAGACTTCATAAGGACCCTATGCTCCTTTGAAATTTTAAAGATCTGTGTAAAGATATAAGACCCAAATACATTCCAGATTTTAATCTAACCCATGACTTATCCACTCGTAGCACTTAATACATGTGACACGAATACATGACTTTAACCAACTGACTCCAGAAGGATGATTGAATTTTGTAAGAGAAATATTCATAACAGTCCCAGATAATAAATGTGTGTCATGCAGATGCAACGTACCCAAAAGAAATTAGGAAAACCCCAAAGCAAAGTGAAGCAAAAGAAAACCAAACCAAAAGCAACAAACAGAAAGGAAACCTACCCAAACCAAAACAAAACAAACTAAGCAGAAAAGAAAACCTAAGCTAACTATGTACAAGAAAAGAGTTGTAAGCAACTCAAGATTGGAAATAATGCTTCAAGTACTACCCATTGACAGGAAGTGGGATATCCTCTCTAGTGAGAGTTTTCAAGTGAAGCGCATTATCTCCCAGAATCTTTGAAATTTGATAAGGGCCAAGCTAGAGTTTGTCAAATTTAGCATGCTCTCCCCTACGGTCATGGGCTTTATCCAAGTAGAGAACCAAGTCAGAGATTCAAAAGGATTTAACCTTAGCTCTCCTATCAAACCATATTTTGACTACACCTTGATGTTTGGAAAACATTTCAAGGGCTTCATCTCTTTTTTCTTCAAGGTGTAATTGTTCAGCAAGTCGAGCTTCTCGTTTATCCCCTTCATCATAATATTCATTAATGAACTGCAGGGTGGGGATTTTTAACTGGATGGGAAACACAGGTTCTAGCCCATAAACCAGATGGTAAGGGGAAGTTCCTATGGAAGTCTTATGTCTTGTACGATTTTCCCAAAGAGAAAACTGAAGCTGGGTATGCCAGTCCTTAGGGTTTCTTTCGAACAGCTTACGAATGACTGTTAAGAGGTTTTTGTTAGAGGACTCGGCTAGAACATTACCCTGAGGGTAATAATTGGATGCAAAATTAATTATAATTCCATGATCAAAGGCCCAGTTAGAGAAT
>VDFB02134338.1:0-27657 GCA_007258455.2 Sequoia sempervirens | reverse complement strand
AGATAGCTCGATAAGATAAAGATGAAAACCTATAACTTAGGAATTAAATATTCCTAAGTAAACTTATGCAAAGTGTAATTAATAATTAATTACACCAACAATTATGAAATCAAAGGATGTAGTTGACTTAAAAGAAAAACCTGGTAAGAGAGATTAATCTAAGGCTAAGATTTAAAGGTGCCTAATAGCTATTCTTCGGGGTATAGAGTTTGATAGGTAAGTGAAGGTCGGGGTTATATAGTGTAGTTACACGGTTTGTAACTATTTTGTGAGACAACGATGGAAAAGGCATTTAGTAGTGACATTGCTTGTTCTTCAAATTGTAGAGGGTATTGAATACAAATAAAAAAGAAAACAGTGATGTTGTTCTTAAAAAAATGAAGATTTAAGTGAGAGGAATGTGTATAAAGGTGCAATAGTTGTTGATCATCGAGTCTATTCCTTTTGTGGTGGAATGTGATTCAAAGTGAAGGGTTTGTAGAATTTTTCATGTGTGTCAAGGGTATAAAGGAAGTGTCTTTTAAAAAAAATAGATGAACTTCATGTTGATTGAGTAATATTTCTATGTTGTTCAAGAGCTACCTCTATGTTTTTTAAAGGTCATCTATTCTCTACACAGTCCCATGTGTTTTGAGAATGAGTAAAAATATTTTTGAATTGAATTCTAAATCATGCTTTGAACAAGGTAGTGAGTGATAAATTTTTTGGTTGAGTGAAGTTTAGTTTGTCCTTGTAAAAGAATGTCACTGACATTTATTCTCTTTGTCATCCTAAGAAATAGTGATTAAGTAGTGAAGTATTTTGAAATAGAGTAGTTTTGTATGCTTATTTCTCTCAAGAGTGAGAAAAGGTGTTGGCTGATTGTCAGTGAGACAAGTTGTTGTAACCAGTGAGGTTCTTGCAAATTTTTAGTGAGACACAAAGTGATGAGGTTCTTCTTTTGCCAGTGAGGTTGTAATCAGTGAGATGTTCATTGCCAGTGAGGCTGTAGTTAGTGAGATTACTTTTGTGCTAGTGAGGCCTAATAAAATGAACTTTTAGAGTGGTTTTTTCTCCCTATAAAGGGTTTTCCACTCATAAATCACTATGTTATGGTTTTTATGGTTTATGTGGTCTTCATGCTCAAACAATTCAGTCCTGCTATTTCTTTTGTGTACTTTTTAGCATTTGAATCTCTATGTTAATCAAGCATTTGGTCTTGGCTATTTCATTGGGTTACTTTTTAGTAATTGAGTATTCAAGTTGTCACAAAGAGAACAATATGCATGATTTTATGTGAAACAATCAAATTGAATTAATTTTATAACTTGAAACACTGATTCACCCCCTCCTCCCTCTCAATGTTTTTGTACTCCACCAAGTGGTATCAGAGCCAAACCCTTGCACAAAGTTTAACCAACTTAAGGGTTCCTAGTAGTGGAGCACCTATCATGGAAAAAAGAAAAAGAAATAAAGGAAAAAGAAACACTCAATAGAGTATTAAACAACAAGCACTACTTGAACCAAATACAAAGAATGATGGAGAAGCAGTTATAAATAATGACTCACAAATGGAAGAGTATCCTATATATAGAACACCTTAGTTTGAAGGAACCAATTTCATTTTTTGGAAACATAGGATGGAGATCTATTTATCTTCCTTAGGATTTGATGTGTGGGCAGCAATAGAGAAAGGTTGTTTAGTATCTTCAACATTTTCTTCTACTACTGATGAGAAGAAGGCTCTTGAATTCAATTCTAGGGCTATAGATGCTATCTTTAGTGGTTTTCCAAATTAGATTGTTGATAAAGTTATGTATTTTAGGGATGAAAAGGAGGTTTGGGAAAAACTGATTGATATCTATCAAAGAGATGAGTTTTCGAAAAAGACAACCTTGCTAATTGATACAAGAAGTGAAAGAGAAGATGTTTTTGTTGACAAAGAAGAAGACTACTCTATGAGAGATTATGAATAAGAGTTTAATGAAAAGGAATTTGAATTTTATCTTGAAGGTGAACTCACTTGTGATCTTGATGAGATGAAGAAACTAAGAGTGGAGAATCAAAGATTAAGATTACAACTTCAAGAAGAGATGGAGTCCAAGGCCAAGATACTTTCAAATCTTAGAGAAGCAAAAAAATTGACAATAGATTTGAAGGTTCAAATTGTAGAAGGTGAGAAAATAGAAGAAGTCAATAATAAACTTAAAGAAAAAGAGGTTGAATATGAGAAGTATGGATCAAATTTAGTTTCTTTGAGAAATGAATTAGGAAAAGCATCTTCCAAATTACACAAGTCACTTCAGTTTGAAAATAGTATTGGGTGTTTATATGAGATGTTGTGCAAGAAAAAGCATCACGAGGAGAAGACTAGTCTAGGATTTGTAGGACAATCCTCATTTTCAAATGGCTTTCTAGTGAAAGAGGATGAAAGGAAGTAGATAATGTCATCAAAGTCTGGTTCAAAAATAGATCCGATCCAACATGCTAATATTAATGGAGGAAAAAGGATCATGAGACCATCAAGATGAAAAATGAATATCCCATTTAGGTATAATCTACAATTCAATGGTTATTGTTTTCATTGCAATCAATATGGGCACAAGGTTAGTGAATGTAAGATTTCTTCTAGAAGGAGATTACACTTAGTGAGTATAAGTCCTTTTGATAAGTTGAGATGCTTTAATTGTGGTAACTCTAAACATATGGCTAAGTTTTTTAGATCTAATTTGGAAATGCGAAAAAAATAAGATAAGTGTTCATTCCAAGGTAACATCTCTTAATACTGAAAGGAAAAACTAGTTTGGAAACCAAAGGTGATTGACAAAAAGGTTGAATCTATGCTTGTTCAAACTGTCTTGCATGACAAGAAGAAAGAACCATGGGTTATAGACAGTGGGTGATCTCATCATATGATTGGGAATAAGAGCAAGTTCATTGATTTAGAAGACTATTCAGGTGGATCAATCAAGTTTGGAAATGACAATTGTATTCAAATCAAAGGGAAAGGTACTATCTCTTTGGATGGTCTTTCTCTTGCTTCTCCTCTCTAAAACAAATTGTGTAAGCATGGTTTCAGGGGTAGCTTATGTATTTTGTTCTATCATCCCTAAACCTTGAAATTTTAGTTAGGTTACTTATTGCAGTTGTTTGTGTTGAAATCTTGACACATTTTTGCTTAGAAAAGTGTTTTGGAAGAAATCCTTGTCTGATATCCTATGAGTCTTGAAAGTTAATATAATGCTTCAAGAGTTTGAAGTACTTGAGTTATAGTCCATAGAAGACCATGAAGTGAAAATAATAATAGTCTATTATTACAAAAGTTTTTTTTTCTCAAGTGCCATGATCATTACAATGCTCTTCATATTCATTATCTCAGTCTTAATTTCAGTACTCTTCATGCTTGAACAATAATATTCTTGCTTGATTCATACTTGGTGGAGTTGATCAAATGATTTTGAAAGTAAGATTGTTTCTCAAATCTGTAGTATACCTGTGGAATGGCTCTCATTGGTTAACACCACAAGTGTTATATTGAATGTAGTAGTGGGATTGGTAACAATAATTTTAATGTTCCTTTACTCAACTGTAGAGGCATGGTTTCAAGGGTTCATTCTTTACCTTTGTATATTCGGTAAGGTGATAGAAAGCATTTGGAGGAGCTTCAAGTATCATTTCATATCCCTATTCTTATTTGTTTTGAATGCTCTTCCTCCTATTGAACAGTCATGTGTTGCATTGAGTCACAAAATGTAGTTTTGATAATTGTCATGGCAGTGTTTTTGGTTGGATGTTTTTTTTGAATTGGTTCTAGTATTGGTGGTGCTATTGATTTCATTGTTTTATGGTTCTAGGAAAGTGGTCTTTGCACTGTTAATGAGTTCTATGACAATCCTATTCATGGTGCCATGGGAGTGCTTTATGGATTTTGTGGAATCACAGTGCTTGCAATGACATGGGTAGCAATCACAGTGACAGTGCAAGCAATATTTGAAATGATAGTGCCCTTGCTTGACATTAAGGAAGAGTGATGACAATGGAAGAAATCTAATGGAATTAGTTTGATAACACTAAGGTTTTTAATCTTAAACACAACATTTTTTTGGTATGTGAACATGCTATTGAAAATGATACATTGCTTGACACTTGAAATTACTTAGTTGACAATGCAATGTGGTTCTATGGCAATGAGTTTGAAAAGGAAACTTTCAAGACAATGATTTTGTTAGCTAGTATTTTTAGAATAGTGCAGTGATTTGGTGTTTTGATGTTGGTTTGATTTAGTCTTGCTCCAATTCCTTAGTCATTGATGACAGTAACAATGCTATGGTTACTTGTAGCTTGTCTACATTGGTCTTGGTGATTTGGTGATTTGGTGGAATTAATTATGCTTGGTTCAGTCGTGTTCATACTTGTTCTTGGTGCAATATAGTTGAAACAATGATATTCATGTTTAGTTCACTCATGGTATAGTAGATGCAATGAGTTGTTTGATAATGATTTGTTTCAAGAAAAAATATTTGTTGGTGTTGATCATCTCATGATGTTAGTATTGTGTTGATATTCATCTCCTCATATTGTTCACGGTGCCAAACAACTCATGGTGATTATGTAAAAGAAGTGAATGAAGTTAATGGTTGCAGATATTCTTGGTCAGTGGTTGATAGTAGACATGTATGCAAAGTTTGTATGCATTGATGACAGTAAAATCTATTTTTAATTCTTGGAGTTCGTGTGACCTTGCCTAGATAGTAACAATGTCTGTATGTATGGTGATAGTATTGTTATTTCATTGGTGCTTTGAGAGTGATAGCTTTGTGATAGTGACTTAAGTTTGCTTTGACACAAAATTTTCTTATATAGTGATTCTTTGCATTTTCTTGAACAATGATATCTTACATTTTCCTATTTGCTTTTATATAGTGCATCATTTGTCCATTTGGCACCGCTTAACATTTATTTTGCTTGAAAATGGTTTTTGACAACATACTTTTGCTAGTGATTTGAAAAATGCTCATGGTATGATACAATGCACAATCTAGTTCTCTTTTCTAATAATGTAGTCTCTACATACTATTCAGTATGCAGACAAAAAATGAGTTTTTGTATTGCTTTGTGGTTCAATTAAATTCCCAACTAAGCTAAAGACCATGCATGCTTTGATAGTGGTTTCTATTTTTGTTGATAATGTCGTTGTTTGGGGATAGTTAGTGTTGACAGTGAATGAAGCTTGAAAGTGGATATCACATGCTAAAATATCTTACATTCTTCATTTGTTTGATGACAGATGGTGAATGTTTTAGTATGATAGTTTTGAACTTCATTTCCAGTGCTTCTATAGTCAATGCTATGCTTGAAACCTTTCACAATGCTATGTTTTACTTCCACTAGGTTAGGGGGAGAAGTGCACTTTGGAATTATAAACTATCTTGGGTTTATTTGCCTTGTTTTCTTGATGATGTTAATTGGTTTGCTTGGATAGTTATTACTATAGTTGATACTTGGTTTGCTTGGATAGATGGTATTATTTTTTATAGTACTTAAGGTGGTTTATCATGCTTATGCATTGTGGTTTATCATGTGGTATTTGTCTTGAAGGGATTGTGATTGCATAGAGAAGGAAGGTCTTTGCTACAGTTGTTGTTGGGCTCATGGTACTTAGTGCATTGAATTGTTGTTTTAGATTGACATGACAGTTTGGTGCTATTGAATTTTGCAGTGCTATGATAACAATGTGTATAAAAGAAGCTTGTTACTACCTTTATATGGAACTCATCTGCAAGGGAAGCTTCATTGTATATTAGGTTCTCTCATGCCTTTAAATGGAGATCTCATTGACAAAGGGAGTCAGACATTCTTTGTCATTTTTGTCAAAGGGGGAGAAGAGCAACTAGGTGCAGGAGTAGAGGTTGGTTGACATCAATGCCAAAGGGGGAGTTTGTTGGAATTGGCATTGTTTTGTCATTGATGTCAAAGGTCATAGAGACAAGACAAAGGTTTGATGTAGTTAATGTTGATGAATGTTGTTGGTGCAAAGACAAGGTATGCGACAATGAGTATGTGGATGCTTTGATTCACAGTTCATCCTTGATACATTCATCATACATGAAAAATGACATGTTCATGCTCATCCAAATTCTAGTGTTGATGATACACTGCTCATTCAGTGTTTAGTTCATTGCAATAGTTCTCAAAGTTGTTTGGTGTTGGTGTCAAAGTGGTGTTGTTGCTCATTACTCACCCTTCCTAGTTCATGATGTTGATGCTTCATAGTGATAATGATTCAAAGTGAAGCTTTTCTATTTGTGTTGAAAAGGAAAGATTGATGGTGCTATTTTGTGGCTAGTTGAATTCATAATTTGTTCACATGCCTTCAAACCATTGAGGTTTTTGAAGTGGATTAGGGTTCCTTCATATAAAAGTTTTTAAAAAAGTCACTTTTATTATGTTTGATTGGTGACTTGATATCACCAGTCAAGGGTCACTTAAGTAACCACTTGAGGGGATTATTTACATTAAGAGATTGACCCTTCCTTATAGTGCTATTGGCTAGCCAGGTGAATATCATGTATTTTATCACTCATTATGAAATCAATGGTTGTAGCTTAAAAGAAAAACCTAGTGGGAGAGATTAATCTAAGGTTGAGAATTAAAGGTTCCTAACAACTATTCTTCGAGGTATAGAGTTTGACAGGTAAGTGAAAGTTGGGGTTATGTTGTGTAGTTACACAATTTGTAATTTTTTTTTGAGACAACAATGGAAGAGGTAGTTAGTAGTGACATTGCTTATTGTTCTTCAAATTGTAGAGGGTATTGAATACAAAGAAAAAATACAATAGTGATGTTCTTAAAAAAATATGAAGATTTGAGTGAGAGGAATGCGTATAAAGGTGCAGTAGTTGTTGATCATTGAGTCTATTCCTTTTGTGGTGGAATGTGATTAAAAGAGAAGGGTCTGCATAAGTTTTCATGTGTGTCAAGGGTATAAAAGAAGTGTCTTTTTAGAAGAAAAAAAGTTCATGTTGATTGAGTAATATTTCTATGATGTTCAAGATCTCTCTCTATGTTGTTTAAAGGTCATCTCTTCTCTACACAGTCCCATGTGTTTTGAGAATGAGTACAAATATTTTTGAATTGAATTCTAGATCATGCTTTGAACAAGGTAGTGAGTGATAAGATGTTTGGTTGAGTGAAGTTTATTTTTTCCTTGTAAAAGAATGTCACTATCATTTATTCTCTTTTTCATCTTAAGAAACAGTGATTAAGCAGTGAAGTATTTTGAAATATAGTAGTTCTCTGTGTTTATTTCTTTCAATATTGAGAAAAGGTGTTGGCTGATTGTCAGTGAGAAACGTTGTTGTAACTAGTGAGGTTCTTGTAGTTTGTCAATGATACACAAAGTGTAACCAGTGAGGTTCTTGTTTTTCCATTGAGGTTGTATTTTGCCAATGAGGTTGTAATAAGTGAGATGTTCATTGCTAGTGAGGTTGTAATCAGTGAGATTACTTTTGTGCTAGTGAGGCCTAATAAAATGAACTTTTAGAATGGTTTTTCCTCCCTGTAAAGGTTTTTCCACTCATAAATCACTGTGTTATGGTTTTTATGGTTTATGTGGTCTTCATGTTCAAACAATTCAGTCCTATTGTTTCTTTTGTGTACTTTTCAACATTTGAATCTCTATCTTAATCAAGAATTTGGTCTTGGCTATTTCATTGGGTTACTTTATAGTAATTGAGTATTCAAGTTGTCACAAAAAAACTATATGCATGAGTTTATGTGAAACAATCAAATTGAATTAATTTAATAACTTGAAACATTGATCCACCCCCCTCTCAGTGTTTTTTTACTCCAATAGGAAATTCCTCTTCCTCGTTGATTGTAATTTCTTGCTCCACTCTTTCTTTCCCTCTTACTTCCTACTCGAGGTTTCCCAACTTTGTTCTAGTTTCATCCAAGAGACCTAGGATACAATCCAACTTGGCTTCAATGCCTTTTGGACCTTGTCCAACTTTATGGCTTCCTCTAGGATTAGTCGTTGCTCTCACCATCCTTTGGAAGAAAAGGGTTTATACCTGAATGTTTATCTTTATTAGATTCAATCATGTTCTTACTAATACTTATGGAAAACATTCAAATGGCATTCATTTGCACATAAAATAAATTTCTTTAATAATATTTTGAGCACAAGTTTAGATAAACACATGATTTTAATTTATTTATAAGGATCTCAATATCCTTTCAATTACATTGATTGAGTATTCAAATAGTTGAGTGGAGAATATCCATCAGATTCACTCTCAGACACAATTCAATGGGGTGTACCCCACAAATTTTTGTTCATCTCTATCCAAAAAGGGCTAGTAACCTTCAAATTTATCTTCTGACACATTTATGGGGGACATATCCCTCTAATTCATTGCTTGAGGAAATTACAATCACTTCTGATAAAGGAAGAACTTGAGGGTCCCTAAATATAAATGTAGGACCGACGCTACTTTTCGAGGGCATATCCCTAGAAAGTGACAAGGTGTCAGACTTTGCTGGTGAGAGTGGAGGTAAGTGGTTGAAATTTTCCTCCTCCTTCATCCTTCTCTTTTCTTGACTAATTTGAGAAAGGGTGTGATTGATTGTCTTAGTATTGCTCAACTAGACAACATTTTCATAGTTGGTTCTCTCTATCATACGAACAATGGCCTCTTTCTCCTTCTTTTCCCTCAAGTAGCACTCATTCTCGATTATTGACTTCCTTGCAGTTAACCTAAGACGCACCATCCTAGCACAAGAAGTTCCAAACATTAGACTTAATCAATGTTGGATGGAAAGTATGATGAGCACTTAGATTCTAGAGTTAAACCTGGTAGCTCTGATACCACGTGTAACATGCCAAATGTTCACACAAGTAAATTTCCTAGGCTTTAACCTCAAGTAAATAAACTATGTTCCATTCTCATTGCAATAAAATTTTTCTTTTCCAAAAGAGAACATTTGAGCATATATGACATAAAAAAATTCCAAAGTATTGATTTCATTCTCAATATAATATTTCACATCTTACAATTTTCCAAAGATTGTATACAAAGATACATACATGGCTCAAATTAGATTCATAGCAATAGATATCCAAATGGTCTAGGAAAAATCCTTTTCAAATCTCGACCGCCATCTGTTGAGGGGAAGCATCACTCAAGTGATTCTTCGCCAACCATGGACTAACTGCAGTCCCCTGCACATCTATCAATTGATAGATGGCCCTACCCTTTGATGAAGGAATTGGTAAGGTAACCTCATAATTATAACCTTCTAGAGCTTAGTGTTGTTCCCTACATAACTAGAAATTGTATACCACTACAATCTTGAGCTAGCATGCATAAAGGAACATAGTGAATTGACAATGCAGCCAAAGGAAAATAACACTACATTGGCCAAAGTATTCTTCACTTAGTACTTCAAGTGAAAGTCATCCTATCCACATACACTATTCTAGCTCGATTTGACTTAAGACCATTTAAAAACTATGCATAGGTAATTTCCTTCCTTAGGTAATCTTTAACCTAAAAAACAACCTATTCCATTTTCCAAATCATAATGATATTTCTCCTAATTAATCACATGCATAAACTATCCCCTTCTTTGGACAATCTATTCCCAAGAATAATCTATGAGTTTTCTTAGATTACACAATAACCTTCTATCAAATGACTTCGTAATCTATTTAAGTCTTATCAATCCTAGTATGTAATACTATTGATAACATCCACTCCTTAATGTGGAGTATGTACAAACACTCATAAGGAAATCATAACAACAAGATTATTTTCCTTTCAATAAGCATATATAATCCTTTCTCTAATCTAGCAAATTAATGCATTTCTCCAAACAATACAATCAAACACTCAATATTTCCAAAAATAGATTAAACATAAAGAGAGTAGAATCTCATGCCTATTATATGCTATAATCCAATTGACCAATTGGTTCTTAGCTAAATCCTTCCTAGATTTAGCTTGTAACTCTTTCCTCTTCTCAATTCCTCTTCACAAAATTTTCCCACAATAACTCTCTCACTATATGACTCACACTCTCCTCACAAATAAACTCTCATCTTCAAACTAGAATAACACAAATAAAATTCAATAGATTGCCAAAGATGTGTATCTAAATGAGGAAAACATCTACTCTATTTATACAAAAATATGAACCTTTGCTTCCTATGAACTAGCTTCTCAAAGTGATACTTCTTAGATCACTTTGATCGACTCGACAAACAAACAAGGTGTTAGATTTCTAACTTAAGACTCAAGAAATTAGCACAACAGGTTGCTTCATTCATGGACAATAAAAGTGATAGTCATATATGCAAGGTAAGTAATCACATAGGTCAACTCTTTCCATGCTAGCTTCCAATTGACCAATTCATATTTGCAAATGCTTTTACTAATTGGTAATTGATTTGCAGGTTAAAAACTTCTACTTGGATTATACAGTTCATATTTTGGTGCCACCATTTACCATGTTTCCTATTCTTCTGGTCATTGTTTTCTCAAAATTATTCAATGTTTATTTTTCTGTGTTTTCATTGAGTTTGAGTTGGTCTTGTTTAAGTATTTGACACATACCATATGGATCTACTTTACTTTAAGCGCTGTTTTACTCACTTATACAACATGTTGAAATATTAACTTACCACCTTAATATTGAGCACAACACTTTATTTCATTATGCTTTATCCATTAATCATATGCTATGCATACTCAATGCATTATATGCAAAGATAATATATGCGACTTTATGCAATAAGTTAACATTTACTATACAATATACAATGCGTGATCAATACTTTCAAAGCTTTCATGCACAGGTTATATATTAACATTGAACTATAATATGAAGTGCCATATATTCATTAAATTGACCACTATATGTGTGTGTGTGTGTGTGTGTGTACATTTATAAATAGCACGAAATGGTTATATGTATATATGTCTATATATGAATATATATATACTCTTTTGACAAATAAATTCATTTAAATAATTCATTCGATATTCGAATGAATATGTCCATGTTATAATTTTAATAATAATATCATATGTATATATATCTATATACATATATACATACTTATACATATATCGACATACTCATATGGACATTCCTTCACGTTAACACACGCGTATATTGACATGTGTATATATATGTATATATGCATATATCTCATATATATACATTCAATTATATAATCAATCGTACATACAATTTCTAACTTATCAATAGACATATATGCATGTAGTGTATATATACATATCTATGCATGTCTTATTGTCCATTCAATACCCCCATGCCCATGAAGAATCCATCCATGAGCATGCGTAGGTACGTCTACCTACGTATACTCATGCATGTACTTACATGTATGGGTTATCGTCAACATGTGCACATATACATATATATACACTTCACATATATATATCTCATCGATTTCATATAGCCATACAAGGAAGAACTTATAAATACCAAAAACTTATCACAACCAGGAATGCTCTCAATAGAAATCATGATCCTTTTTAATGCAATCACAACATGACTAAGGAACAACTTATCCATTTCCCGAAACAATGACTTGACTCAACCATCCTATACGTGAGTGTGTGAAAGCTCAGTTAGGATACATTAAAGGTTACCTGACCAAGTCCTCTTGAGTGATACTCCCCCTCTCTTCCAGAGGATTGATCCTATATCTGCATTCAACTTAACACATTTTCAAAAGTAGTCAGTTGTTCATCAAGACAATCATTTGCATTATATATTTCATAGTTAGAATATCAAATTCAAACAATATTCATTCCACATGTTCATTTCATTATAAGTATCAAATGGAATTAACATTCATTGATCATTTTCCCAATGATATAGATAAACAAAGCACAAAGACATGTATTTCAATTAGAGTTACAAATACATTCACTTATTCAGTATTTTAACCTATCACAGTAATAGAAAATCGATAAACACATAATGGGGTGTAACATCTCAGAATTGACAATGGAATTTTGAGAGCGATAACTTTTTGCAAATGAATGCATCAACATGATACCAATTGTTGGAATTGGAACACATTTGTTGTTGCACCAAAAGATTGACTTGTTAATGCCCGATACAATAGCTAGAGTTAATGAATCCATGAGAGGCGGTTAAGCCATGTCACAAACTTGAACATTGCGTTGCACAACACAAGGAGACCAAGGGTGGACACCTTGCAACACTTATGCTCCCTTTAGCAAGATAATGATGTCGAAAGGAAGAGCATGCAACATTCGAGACGTTCCAAGAATGCCAAAGTGTTGGTGTAGAGAGCCAAAGTGTAAGAACTTGAGAGAATGAAAGAATGAACAAGATAGATGGAGATAAATTGAAGGAATGAATATAATAGAAAATGGGAGGTTTGAGAGGGATATAGGCATGTAAATGGACATTCTCAATGCATCTACAAGTTTTAGAGGTGTTACACTTCATGGGTAGGCAAGAAGTGTAATGTCCAAATGACTATGCAATCAAGAATATTTTCAGGACAATCGCACGACACGCAAATATCTGCATGATGCACGGTCGTCCATGACAAAATTTTACTTTAACAGTTGATAATGAAAGGGTTAATGACAAAATTAAGGTTAGGTGAGGGGGACATTGCATTATTGAATTTAATTAATCTAAAGGGGAGGTTATGGAATGTGAAATTGCATAGGATGCAATTTCTGGCATTACACTACCTCATTCTATTCACTCAATCTCTCTATTCTCTCAATCTTTCTTGCTCTTCTACACCACAACTTCATCCTATCATTGTTATTGCACATTCTTATTTACAAAGGTGCTCAACATTGTTCTATCAAGCTTAGTCTCTTCCTTTTGGCATTACCATTTGCTAAAGGGAGGGTAAATACAATTTTTATTTGTTGCATTGTCTATTTGTCTTCTTAGCATATTATTCTAGCATGTTTGTTTCTCTTTATCTCGTTTATTTTTCTATCTCGATCATATTTGGCTATCCATGGAGGTGGAAACACCAATGTGGGGATTTGACTAAGGCAAGTCTCTAAAACAACTCCAACATTTTCTCTCGGTTTTGTGTGTGCAAGTATTGAAGGGGTATCATTGCTAGAGGCTTCATTCTCGGACTTCTTGTGAGTGTTTCCTTTCTTCTCTTTCATCTCATCATTTACTTTTCATTTAATCTAGTTTACATTATCTTTCTTATTTCTCTATTATTTTAGTGTATTTTAAGATTTTAGTTATCAGATTGTTAGTAGGTTCCTAGGTGTTTTCTATTAAAAACCTAGTTTTCAGTTTGTATGAGACGCCAATGCATTGCAAGTATGTTCATGTGTCACACTGCCATCCTTGGTCGAGAGCTTTCCAGTTTGTCCATAAGACCTCTGTAACCTACTCTTTCGGTTTCTGAAACTCTCCCATTTAAATTTTACATAAAATATACAAAGACATCTCCATCTCTTTATCCCATCACCTAAGCATTGATTTTTGAGGTAGTTGAGGACCATTTTCCCCTTTGGACCTTGTCATCTTGAGGGTGTTGAATCTCCTCCTCTACACTCACCAAAGACTCAATAGTCCTCCATGGAAAACCAAGATGTCAATATATCCAATCGCATCAAGAAAGCATCCATCATCAAATGATGAATCTGCATCACTACCAAACCTCCCACTAAATCGTGTAACCAAGTTCTCCAAGCATCATGACAACCATCTCCTAAATGAAGATCCTCTATGGCTCCAACACAATCAAATAACTCAACACCATGAGCTCCAAAAAGGTAAAATCAAACCACAATCTCTAAACTAAGAAGATTCAATCACCACACATGTTTGTCAATAGAACCAATGATGCCATTAAACTCTTACTGCAATATGAAGGTAGAATCTAAGAGCTCCTTATGACACCAACAACCATTGCAAAGGACCATCCATATTCTAATCAAAGATTATCCATAGCTCACTACACACTCCAACCACAACTAAACCAAAATATTGAAATAAAGAAGATAGAAACACATTATGTAACCGCATAAAGCTCCCAATGAAAGTGATACTAAGTTATATATGGCATCATGGCCAATGTCATTGCCAGCACTCTACTGAAAGTGAATAGAGCTTCTCATGCATCATAAACTACTGCTATACATTCAGATGAATAATTATATCAGGTACTCCAAATAACCTTTTCTCACTGCAATAAACATATCAATGTAATAATGGTGACCAAGAATATGGCCTACCAAACAAAATGCACATCAAACAATTATATAATATTTGCACATATGCAACATCCCAAAGAAAAGTACATAATCAATGCTCTAATCGCAAATAATTGAAAAATAGATTCAACCCCACATTAGTAACATGTAAGATACAAATAGTCAAATATAACATGTATATTTCCAAGACTCAAACACCAAGATCAACACTAGACCTGATTTTCCAAACAAACCCACATAAGAGTAAGCATAAATCAATAAGAACCCTCCAAGCAACCATGTAAACCTATAACTGTCTTCATCCAAAACAAACTGAATACAATCTTATCAAAGATCTACATACCACGAATTTTGGTCAACATATAAAACTTGCAAAACCAACTTTGTAAATCTGAAATCCATTTAAACATCTAGACATGCACATCAAACATGTCATTTGAACAATGGAATAAGCACAAATCTACAAACCCACATTTGAAAACAAAAGAAAGTTGCTACCCAACAAGAAAACCAAGTTGTCCAACAACTTATAACATATGGAGCATATCATCTTTACAACTCACAAAGAGATTAGTGGCTCATCTTTTTGTGCTTTCGTATAAGCAAGGGCTAAAACCATGAAGCCAACATAAGCACTCCATTCTATAGTCCAAAAAATGAGTGTTTCTCCATGTGATCAGAATGTCAAAATTACCCATCCAACATGAACACCTTTTCACTACACATGACCGCAAGGTAAATGAATAAAACCACCAAACAAGAGGATACACACATATTGTCAAACAAGAGCTCCAAGTAACCAAAACATAACTAACTCCATAAAGATCCATAATCATGAGCTTCCAATGCCCAACATAGATCACATTGACAATATTCATGGCTTCCAATCTCATAGATCTGCAAAACAAAGTTAACTTACAAAATATTCACTACATCCCATAAGCCTCCAACAACCTTCAATTCCTTCTAAAAGATTCCAACAAGCTTGCCAAACTAAGAAATCGAAAACAACAAAATACCCAAAACCAAGTTAACCTTCAACTATGATACCAAATGTTGGAAATTTCAATCTCTATCCAAATAATCAAGTTATGACTTCAATGGATGAAACACAAGGTTTGGACTACTATAATATGAAAATACGAAGATTATATGCAAATTTAAATTATATGACCTTAATATGAAACTACCACACGATTATTGATCTAGGTGAATCTGGAAAACCTAAAAATTTCACAATCTCAGAATCTCATGAAACTAGCATCATCACACAGAGCTCGCTGACATGGTCCTGACGCAACTTGAACGGGCTCAAAAGGAGTTCGTATGCAGAAGTTATGCGCAGTCAAAGGTCTGTCAAACATGCAAATCAGGCATTCAAAAAGGCCAAAAATTGATCATCTCAAAATGAGACAAAAATGACACCAAAATGTAGAGCTCGTCGTGCTGATTTCAGAACTATATTCGGTTTCGAAAATAGAGTCCGTATGAGCAAAATAGAGCCGGTCAAAGTTTGTAGACAAAAAGAGTTGACCAGTCAAAATGATGATGTCAGCATGGTGATGTGGCAAGTGGTGACGTGGCAAGAGTATATGACATGGCATAAATATGGATTAAACCATATTTGTTAAAGAAAAAATATATATAAAGTGGGCACCACCTATTAAAGTGGGATGCCACCTAAGGAATAGGGGGTATCCCACCTTATATGGGAAGTCTCCCTTGTCTTTAGGGGAAAAACTTAAAAGGAGGAGAGGATGGTGGGATCACCACCCACCATTTTCTCTAAAAGATTTAATTGCTTTTTCAAAGCCTTAGAATAAGGCTAAATCCCTTTTTCCTAGGGCCTAAATTATCCCATATTTTTAGAGGCCTAGAATATTTTCCTTTACACGGAAATATTAGGAATAGTATTCCTAAATTAAGGGTCAAATAAAACCTTACATAAAATATTCCCTAAATAATAGAGAATAAATCCATTCGTAACCATTCAAATGGAAAGAGAATTATTTTGAGGGGATATTATCCTTCCAAAAATTATTAAAGGAGGATATTATTGAATTTTTTTCTTGTAATAGGAGATATGGGTATATTTGCAAATAATATGGTTTTAGCCCATATTAGCAAATAAATTTGTATAAAAGGGGGAGAGTTTTGGCTTGAAAATAAGCAAGTCTACTTGGAGAAATAATTCCTTTGTGAGAGTTGAATTCTTTTTGAGAGGAAGAATTGCAAGGTGTTGTTATACACCAAAATTGTATAAGTGAGAGAGATTGTGAGGAATTTTGTGCAGGTTTTTGAAGCTTGAATATTGTAAGAAGGCATCTTCAGGTGCTTGGTGATATTAATAAAAGCGGTCCAACATTGAGAAGCGGACCCAGAGACATAGTCCTGATTGGACAAACTCCGTTATCAACTTGCATCTGATTCTTCTATCTTCTGTCTTATTATTCTTCTATCTCCTATCTTACATTCTCTCTTATTTTCTTTCCAGTATTTTCAATTTGGCATTTAAGTTCTAATTACAACATTTTAGTAATTAGTTAATTTCATTGAGTTCTATAAAGGATTAAGTGAACTTAGTCTGTAATTTCAACGGTTAAACAACATAATCACACAATTTTGTCTGGATCGGGGAAAAATTGTAATTAGGATTTAATTTACAAGTTATTTTGTAAACCTCTAATTACAGATCACAATTAGATCTTTTTTATGATGCTAAAAAATAACCAACATAACATGCTTAATAACACCACCTTATGTGAAATTATAACACCAATAAATAAAGCATACTATCACCATAAGATAGTAGCAAAGAGACACAAATCAACAACATAAAATGCATCACATAACACAAGATTTGCATGGAGAAGCACTTGCAAAAAAAACTCCACCAAGAAAAGGGGCCAAGTATTCATTATCTTCAAATAAATGAGATTACAATACATTCACTTTCATTCCCATCTTTGCCTCCAACAAGGCAACACCTGTGTACCTATGAACAACCTCTTTATGCTCCAAGTTGTCCTTGTTCCTATAGAGTAACTCTACATTCAACTGTTTCTCATTATTTCTACATTCAAGGAGTTGATTTTATAGACTTGTGAAGAGGTCTATAGCAACAAACATGGCATCCAAAGATGACTCTTCATTCTAAACATCCCAACCCTTGGATTACCTCCTTGAAATATAAAAGGACATCAATTTTTTCTCAAATAGTTTCCTTCCAACATGAGTGCCCAAACTTGGAAATGAAACATTATACTAAGTGACATAAAAGAAGGAATACCAAAAGACATATGTTGCCTCTTTCCAAGCACCCACTTGGAGAAGCCCAATAGTCACTCATTTGTCCACTTCACTTGTCTTTTACCATCCCATTCTAGACATCCACATGTGGAAAAAATAATATTAAATAGTCATATTCATAAGTCACCTTTACCACTGCTAGTGGAACCCATCACTCCTTATGAATGTATTACAAACAATGGTGAGAATAGATATTATAAAATATTTTTCCAATACACCCTAAGTGCTTAGGGACATTTTCCAAAGATGTTGGAACCATAACATAGGATTTACAAAGTAGATGAAACCTTAATCCTAACATCACCCCTTAATCATTCATTTGTTGCTTCCTTGTGAAGAGGAAGTTTCACCAACAAACGTTTGTGTCATGCCCCGAATTCTCCTTGAGCTTGGGCCGACATGACTAAACTAGTGATTTTCAACACTAACAAATAATCAATTGATAGTTAGCTGTGGCCGACCTGCCTTGTGGTTGGCGCCATTTTCATTTTGAATTTTTTTTATTTTTGTTGTTTGTGGCCGACTTCATTGAAGTGGCGATTTAGTTTAGTATTTATTCATGGTTGAGGTATAGATCTAGCATCGCGAAATTGGAAGCATCTACTCTCTAGGTTGCTTGGGTGGACATAGTCGCATGCCAATGGCTCACAGGTCTGGATGAAACCCCAGCCTGTGATTTCGTGTTTGTTCTCTTCTCTAAGCGGATATCATCCTCACAGCGACATTCAATCTCTCTACAGATGTCGGGCATCAACTTCTAATCATAGCGGATTCACCTTGGAGACACTGCACCTATTTGGAGGGGCGAAATCCTCTGGCCGAGCCTGACGGTTCTGGCCAAGGCCATCTACAGGTTACCAGTCACTGAGTGAGTCTTAGTTGGGCGCGTATTGAGCAAACAACATTTCAAATCAATATTGTGAGAAGTTGTCCATCATTCAGCGACTGTATTGATAAATTCGACAAGAGCTACTGGCATGTCGATTTCCCTCACTGGCGACTCAGGGAACACGCACACTCATCCGTGACGGGAATCAAGTCAAAATCAGTACTGAATATCGAGCGATGCCATCTTGGCAGAGCTCCATTATCGCCATCACCAGTCAGGAGCCTAGGCGTATGTAAACTCTGATGTTTTGTACTCTCATTTCAATCTGAAGTAAGCTATATTTTGTTGAGGATCGAACTCATATCTGTGAAGTGCGTATTTCGGTTTATAATTGAAGCAAATCTGTTTGAATTTCTAGGATCTGATTATTGAGATTCTTTTGGACTCTGTAAAGTTAAGATCATTGTACTAAAATTCTTACAAAGGTTAAGATCATTTGTATTGAGAATCTTACAGTTTGCCCCATATTATTCATGTTTCTTCCATGTGAAGAGGGTAGTCCACCTAACCACCAATCAAGCAACTTTTTCCATGTGAGCAAATATAAATTGTTTAGTCATTTGATCAATGTGAACAATTTTGTGTGAGCCAACTTCAGAGTATATAGTCTTGAGGATGTTCCCTCCAACATCCCCTATAGAAGTTGGTGCACCAAAGATACCATTTTCTTTTAAAATGACACCTTGGAGATGACCCCACTTGCAAGGAGTGGCAAGGCAACGTTTTGTCCCCATCATCAAGTTTAGGGAGTGTCACCATCTGATATATTTTTTTGGAGGGGATGGATCACTATGGAATGTTTTGTTGAAGACAAAACATAAGGGTAATAAACCTATCTCCCCAACGTCACCTATAGAGGGCAATTCACTCGAGATGCCATTTGCTTTTGAAAGGACATCTTAGGGACATCCCTACTTGTGAGGAGTGGCAACAATTGTTTCATCCTTATCCCCATGTCTAGGGGTTTCCCCATCCCTAAAATGTCCCTTTTTAGGGGGGATGGGTTATTGTGGAACACTATAACTAAGATGGAACATAAAACTAATAACCTTGTCTTAGGATGCAATCCCATGGAGAGGCTTTATTAACTATTTTCATGAAGGGGCTTCAAAAACTATTTTCATGGAGCAAGGTGTCTCATGAGATAATTCTTTTAGCTAGAAGAAAAATTAAAATATTTTTTGAGTAAATAGGAGCCCCTATTTTTTTAATTTTCATATTTAAGCGAGTATGTTTGAGGTGGGGTTAGAAATTTCCTCCACTACCATAGAAGATTTTTTGCTAAATTTAGATTCCCATCAATTTCAGGATGCTTTTTGGAGGGAAACGTTCTTGTTCAACCATTCGAATCCTAAAAAAAAGGGGCTAATTTATTTAACACTAGTCATTGCTAAAAAAACTAATGGAAGTAACAACTTCTGCAAATTTTAGAGCTTAAAATTGTAAACTTACCTAGTACTACATATTTTTTTGGAGGGAAATGTTCTTGTTCAACCATTAACATCCTAAAAAAATCAACTAAATTATTTAACATTAACTGTTGTTAAAAATTAATGGAAATAACAACTTCTGTAAATTTTAGAACTTAAAATTGTAAACTTACCTAATACTACAAAATTCATGGGACCACCTACTTTAAAATGTTCCTAAAAAATATTTTAGGAAGTCCCTCTCCATAGAACCACAACCTTATTGAACACATTGAGTCGCCAATGTTGCAGCATATGCATGTCAACAATATAGGTCATAGAGTGCTGACTGTCCCTATGTCATTTGAATTTAAGGTGTATAAATGGCACATGTCTAGACCTGTCTATGACCACCTTCATTGACTATTCTTGTTTGCGGGTGCCTAAAAGGCACTCATCATATGTTGGTGTAGCGTATAATTTAGTGCTTGTGTGATATTCTGCTTATGTCAATCATAAGATTTTGCACTTGATTTTCGCATTTATACGAATGTATCTAAGCAGAGAGCTACATGAAGAAAAAAGAAACATTGCCCCAATTGTGAGCATTATATTTTTGAACAATGCAGTTTTTGTCTCGAAGATTACATTTTCCCATGTATGATCCCTTTTTACACGTTACAGACTGAATCAATTGGCCCCATTGTTAAAAACTTCCGTTATTCAGTTACAACAGTTTAAACAGCCAAACATAGGCCATAGATGCATATTGCAGAAGTCTACTAGAATGAACAATGATGGGAAGAGGCATGTTCTATCTTGCAAGATAGTTAAACATCTATTGTCAGTACATATAAAATAATTAAAATATATATAGACTATGAAACACCTTCATCCAACATGTTGTTCATGCGGTAAAATGTAACCCACATAGGATTGGAACCTTGTGAACACAACCCTACTCAAGAGCCTATTAATTGAAACTAAAACTTTTCCCCATGAGGTGAAAAGTGTTATGCCCAACTCTGGAATAATAGAACTAGCTGGAAAGTTCAGAAAGTCTATCAGCAGATGGTAGTTGAATCTATCCTGCCAAATAATAAGGATTCCTTTCTGATTAAGGAGAAAATTAGTGACATTGAAGCAAGAGTTGCAGTGCACTTGGAGTAGCTGCAGAAGAAAGTGGAGTGTCTGAGGCTCCAAAATACTGCCTTCTTTTTGGCTTCTGATGAAGACTGCAGAAAAGCAAATCTGGTTCTCTTTTGGACTGATGCCTCCTCATCTCCTTCTCCACCTTTGAGAGACTGACAGAGGAGGACTATGACTGCAGAGCTGAAATTAATATTCGTTCAGATGGGTAGGATTATCGTGGCTGTCCCAGTTCTCATAGACTATTAATTCTGTTTGCTTTGTTGTTCTTGGCATTAACCCAGTATGTTATATCAATTTATATTTTGCCAAGTTTGATGTGTGCCTTTTGGCCTGCTTATAAATTTATTTCTCTGTCGGCATGGTTGGTCTATGGACAGTTTTTGGAAGTGTCAATGGAGTTATTAGCCGACTAGTTATTTCTTCTGCTTTATATTTTTTGATTCAGATTTTGTATGATGTATAGGGTACAAATTTTTAATGGGCTATTTGTCCCAATTATGGACTCCCAAATGTACCTGTATAAGAAACACTCTCAAAACAGCTCGCACAGTCCTGTATTCTATTCAAGCTCCGTATGTTGTACAATATACCGCACAGGAATCCACTATTGATACCCCATCTTTTAGCCAGTAAAAAATAAAAAGAACTTTTTTATGTAGGTTTCATAAACATATGTAACATACAAGTTATCATTCTACTGAATTTCTTACGAGTGCCGTATGCCCCATTAGTAATTCTATGTTATTGCTCAAACTGATTTGCCCACAACATAGACTAGAATCTCTAACAGTGCACTTCATTGGAAATTCAAAATAAATCTGCCTGCAATGTTGACAACAGACCTTGACGGATGTAATCCAAATTGATGTTTATGCTTCGATTCACGTGTTATCACCAGTAGTCTCCGCAGGAACACTGTCCGTCCTTGAAATGGTGGTATCGGCTAACATCTCTCACAATAATTTCTCGTGCAACAATCTTAGAGATAAACTTCGTTGCAGAGTGGCAATCACCACACACCCGAAGGTTTTTCATAATTCGAATAGTTGTTCCTGGGGATGTGTTTAAAAGGCCGAATGCAATGGCTAGTCTCTCACTATGGTAACAAAGAATTCTTTCCTTCTCCTCCTCCTTCACATCATTCAGCACAAAACTTGTATTGGGAACATATCCTGACATTTTCATCTTGCAAGTCAATCTCTCCAACTCAGCATAGATTTCCTCTGTCTGTGGATGTGATTTGTCTCCCACAAAAAAACTATGGACCTGATTACTGAGTTCGATCCAGCTGCATCCAGGTGTCTTTTTTATGCCTCTGTCTTTCATCATTTTCCGAACCTTTTCGATGTCATCCCACCTGCCGGCTGCAGCATAGATGTTTGAGAGAAGCACATAAGGTGAAGGATTGTTAGGATCCATCTGAATAATGTGTTCTGCTACGTGTTCTCCTAATTCTATGTTGTTGTGTATTCTACAAGCACCAAGCAAACTACTCCACACAGAAGCACTGGGTTTTATGGGCATTTTGTTGATAAAATCATGTGCTTCATCCAGACGCCCAGCTCGGCCAAGAAGGTCAACCATGCAGCTATAATGGTCCGTTGTAGGTGTGACATGATAATATTCACTCATGCAATTGAATACTTCAAAGCCCTCGTCCACCAGACCTGCGCGACTGCAAGCAATCAAAACACAAAGTAAGGTGATGCGATCTGGGCTCGTGCCAGAATCTCTCATTTGTTTGAAGAGTTTGAGGGTTTCTCTCGCAAAGCCATGCATGGCATATCCTGTAATCATTGTTGTCCAGGAAACAGCATCCCTCTGACTTGTTTTGTCAAATAATACCCGTGCTTTCTCTATGCTCCCACATTTAGCATACATGTCTACTAGAGAATTCACCACAATAACATCAAACTGTAATCCAGTCCTAAGTATTACTTCATGAATCCATACCTTTTCCTAGAACACCATTATTGGCACACACTGGGAGGATACTGGCAAAGGTCTTTGAGTCTGGTGTCATACCAGCCAATTGCATTTGTTGAAAAAGCTTCAGGGCCTGCTCACCATGCCCATTCTGAACAAATCCTGCAATCATAGCATTCCATGAGACTACATTTTGTTGGGGCATTTCCTTAAAAAGCTTTAGAGCCTCATCAACAAGCCCATTCTGTGTGTATCCTGCAATCATTGAATTCCATGAGACCACATCTGGTCGTGGCATTTCCTTGAAGAGTTTCAAGGCTTCATCAACAAACCCATTCTGTGCATAGCCTGCAATCATCCCATTCCACGAAACAATATCTCTTTCAGGCATTTCTTCAAAGTGCTTCAAGGCCTCGTTAAGCATCCCATTCTGCGCATATCCTACAATCATTACATTCCATGAGACCACATCCCTCTGAGGCATTTCCTGAAAGAGTTTCAGTGCCTCATCCATAAGTCCATTTTGAGCAAATCCTACAATCATTGCGTTCCATGAGACCAAATTTCTCTGAGGCATCACCTGAAACAATTTCTTAGCCTCATCAACCTGTCCATTCCGTGCATATCCTGCAATCAGTGCAGTCCATGCAACCACACCAGGCTTGGACATCTTATCAAACACATGGCGCGCAGTTTCTATACTTCCACATTTGGCATACATGTCTACGAGGGCATTCGCCACAACTAGGTCAGACTCATACCCACATTTTACTATTTCTTCATGAATCTCCACACCCCGTTTCAGGAACCCCAAATCCCCACATGCTGGAAGAACACTAGCAAATGTAAATTGGTTCGGTTGAAATCCTTCTCTTTGCATCCGGCTAAACAAAGCCAACGCGTCGCCAGGAGATTTTACATGCTTTGAATATGCAGCAATCATTACAGTCCAGGAGATGAGATTTCGTTGAGGCATTTTGTCAAACAGTTCGCGTGCTTTGTCTAATCTACCACATTTAGCATACATGTCTACAAGGGCATTCCCCACAGAGATATGAGACTGAAACCCACTTGTAATTATCTGTTCATGAATATCCATGCCCTTCTCCAAAGATGCCAAGTTACCACATGCCGAAACAATGCTGGAAAAGGTGAACGGATTGGGTTGGATGCCTGTTGTCTGCATTCGATAAAACAGTGACAGTGCCTCCTCGGCAGAACCCTGTTTTGAATAAGCTGCAATAATGACAGTCCATGAGCAGACATCTCTATCAGGCATGTTGTCAAACACTTTGCGAGCATCCTCCACAGTTCCACATTTTACATACATATTGAGAAGCGTGTTCTCCAAACGTCTGTCAGCTATGAATCCGATTTCATTGATGTGGGCATGGATTAGTTTGGCCTCTGGCAACGCTTTCGTCTTAGTGCAGGTTTGCAAGAGAGAATTATATTCAGAAGAAGAATGCACGGGTTTGTCTGCAGCGTTTAGAAACTTGTTTACGTTTTCCTTCAAGCAGCCATGTTCATATAGAGTTGTGAGACGACGAGAAGAGTTATTATTGAGATATTGTGCTATTTTTGAGTGAATTGGACATACTGGTCCATCCAGAGGTACATTGATTATCTGCTTCTGCTTCTGCTTTGATAAAAGATGAAGCGCTTTCATTGATTACATAGATTATCATGGTTGCAGATAATCCAGAGGCAGGCATACATACTGAGATTTTGGAGCTACATTTGAAAGAAAATGTGATAGGGTATTATGTTATTTCTTAGTACTAAAGTGAGTATTAATGTGAGTGGAGTGTCAGGTGTTTTCTTCTATTCAATGTATTTATCACCTCCTCCCTTTCATTTAGTTTATATGTATTATTTTTCTCAGCTTGTTTTAACAAATTTTTACATTGGTATAATTTCATACTTTTTAAACTATTTTTTTTCTTAGAGTATTTGTATTATTGTCTTTGTCGGTATGAACAAAATATTTTATGTAATTGGTTCATCACCTAAGTCTTATTTACATTAGTTACTTAAGTTTACTTTAGATACAAATAGGATATTTATCACTCTCTATTTCAAGTCATAAAATTAAGACACATCGTAATTTTATGCAATTCTATGTCTCACCTTGTTCTACATAACCAAGGGGTTTTCTTTGTAATCTTAATCCATTATAATCCATTATCATTGTATACTTGTGTCATTTGATAGAATAACATTATTATATTATATTTGGTCTCTCTTGTGCTTTCATTGAAGCTCCTAGATCTAGATCTTGAGTGGCTACATCTTCAACTTAATATTGCATGGTATAGAGCATTCTATACCAATTCTTACATGGTATCAAAACTTGTGGGATTGTTTCTTGTTGGTCTTTATTGAGAGATCTAGATTGCAAATTTTGGTGGATTTTGAAAAATTGAGTATGGCTTTTTTTACATCATATGATGACCTAGAGAATTAGAAGAATGTGATAGAAATACTAGATTTGGGGAGGTTTTTATTTGTGGCTTTGTATTGTAGATTTATTTGGAATATGTTGGTGCAAATTTGAACTCAACATTGAGTGCAAGGTGTCCAAGTAAGTTAATTTAGGTTGTTGATTTGTCCAAATTAGGTATATGAAGCCAAATCTATAGGGGTTTGAAGTTGGGAGGTGGTTGCAAGATCTAAGAGGTAGCTACAATTTTTGAGCACTTTGGATAAAATTTAATCTTGCCATTATGTTTAGAAGGCCCAAAAACCTTGGGATTGATTGTCAATTCATCAAAATCAAACACTTTTGCTAGAGCCATTAAGAAAAAAATATCTTCCTCAATTGCATGCATTGTAAGGAATATTCCCTACATAGAATATTCAGTGTAATTTTTTCTTACATTAGCTTGATTGGAGTGTGCAAGTTGTATGAGTAAAAATCTATTAAAACTTTTTAGATTTTAAAATTTTAAAAGTAGGTTGTACCTACTTGTATAGGTACTACAAACCTATGACTATATAGATGATTCTAACAAGCTAGTGCACTCTTCTCATGTGGTAGAACTGTAGGTGTTATGGCCCCATACATAACAAACACCTACACATAATGACAAACCAATTGCAAAGATCCTGTCAAGCAAATATTCCAACTAATTTTTTATTAATCAAATTTCATACATCAAAAACCACCAATTCCACCATAAAATAGCTTCCTTGACATCTGTGATTTATCGATAGTCAACAATCATTTAAGGAAATTCTAAGTAGTTTATTGGATAATGACAGGTGATTTTACAGATGAAAGTAATATTTCATCTAGATAAAGAATATTGTGTCTAGTAGGTGTTGGTGTCAGCATGACATCAACAGTGGCCTTCCCCAATGAGCCCACCTTCACCATTTGCATTTTGGTTTTGACAATCAAACTTCAGAGGCTTTGTTCTTAGTCATTCAAACACTTTTTTATAAGCATTTTCTTATTTGGGGAAAAATATCTCGAGCTTTGCAGTGGTCTAGATAACTTGTTTTTAGTGCCCTTTTTTTAAAAAGTGCAAATTCTTGCAGGTGCTATGAGAAATTCTCATTTTGGGAACATTTGAGACTTCTTTTAGGCGCCTACAATAATATTTTTTAGTATGATTTTTAAAAAGTGCATAATTTTTCATGTACTTTGTAGTGGTGTGATCTGATTGGTCTCATACTATCAAAAATTGAATAATAATCCGATGGTCAAATTTGACATTTAGATACACTAAGATCAAGTCCACTTAATTTTTTTAACAAGTGGCATCCATAGTCAATCTAAGTATAAAGTGCCAAGATCATATATTTTTGGAAGATCAGTAATTAAGTAATTTTGGGGGTAATCTTGTGTTTTTTTTGTTGTCATCATGTCTCCTAATCCATGGAAAATTAAATGTGATTATTGTTGACGCCAAAATTTGACGAGGTAACAGAGTCTTATGGGAAACTCAGTTTAAGGGGGACTTTTTGTGCTAAACTGAGTAACCTCCGGATTTTAGAGAAGTCGACTTCTTCTATAATGGGGTTTGGAAAGGGAAAAGGAAACGGATATAATAAAACAAAGTCTAACCTAAGGCGATGCGCCAAGATTTGATGATAGGCACGATAAATCATAGATTTAAGGGCCTGAATGGTGTTGTGGTGTTCCAAAACATCAGATACTTAGGTTATAGCATAGACAACTCATTTATTAACATAAAATAATGTTGCATACATTTTTACTGCCAAGAAGAGTCATTAGACATGATCTAGGTAAGCAAACTTGCATTCAATGTATATAGAAGTTCTTCAAATGAATTGTCAAGACAATATAAAGCACAGTTCACAGTTTAATCAAAAGCATGAAAAATAGAAAGGCCGAACATTTGGCACAATCTGAGAGTTTTGCAATTAAATAAAATAGTAATAGAGGCCTGGCGTCCTTTTGCTAAAACCAGTATACTTTTTTCTAGTTTTTTCTGACCCCTTTCTCCTCAACAGAGAAAGTATATATAGCAGGAAAACCTCCCACCGCTTCAAAGAGTAGTAATAGAAAAGATCTCGCCATCTTCTGTAATGATGCTTCCATCAGAATATTCCCAAGGCCGTTACAACAACATTGAGCCGAAACACAACATCCAGTCATCTCAGGCACAGGTGCATCCTCCGTAATGATGGCGGTGGTCCCAGCCAGGCTTGATCAGACAAGTGTCATCCGTCGCTGTAATGATTATGACAAGCA
>VDFB02134337.1:0-25643 GCA_007258455.2 Sequoia sempervirens | reverse complement strand
TCCTCAGAAGATCGCACCATTTCTGTGTAGTTGCAGACTTGTCCTTGGTCAAGCAGAGATCGGTTTTATTGGGGATCTGTCCATTTGCAACTTTCATCATTATTGTGATTGATCTTAGGAGTTAGAATAGAATAGAATCTCTCTAAACCCTTATCTCTTTTACTGTTTATTTTGAATATGGGTTAGTTTTAGGGTTGAAAGCATCACCATATTGTTGCATCTGATGAAAATTCACTTCCGGCATTGTTCATTTGTAAGGCCCCTTGTGATTACCAGCATTTTCACATATTATCTGAGTTGTTTATGCATTGTCATGACCTGACACCCGAGAGACCTTGGGGTGATTTTCAACAATTTATTGTTGAAAATTATCTTTCAAGAGAGATAGAATATCATTTTCTGTTTGAGTTGTTGCTGTGCAGAAAACACCATCAACAGATTGGCGCTAGAAGGAGGGCTTGAACCAGGTGACATAGCTGGAAGATTGAATGAGCCTTTATGTGGAAAATTTGAGATATGGCAGATCTCAAAATCTGAAAATTCAAGTTCCGAGTCAAGATGGAAAAGCAGTATCATGTTTGTCATGATGGAAATAGTCTTCAGATTGATTCTTTTCTACTTTGTGAGTCTCTAAACAAGAGGTTAGTTCTATGGGATGGTAAGGGTTTACATCATTATGTATTATTAGATCAGTGTAGAATCCACAACACTTGTACGCACAGTGAGTTCGAATGTCTGGCCTTTCTGGGTGAAATTGAGAGGGTTTTGCAAAGGAACCTTTTCATGCAAAACCTGTCTGAACCATTGGCCTCCTCCGATCTGGGGTTTATTGATGTTGCAGTTGAGGCATTCACACAGATGGTCGAGGATCAGTTTGCTAGTGGCAAACGCTTGCAGGATTTCCTTTCGTCTAGATGGTGCAGAGTCCATGATGTGGCCCATTCAGAGTTCATCTGCCGCTCATGTGGGGACATTATCTTTAAAGTTGGGGAATACCTGGAGTGGAAAGGTGAGTTAAGCAAAGAATGCACTACAGAGAGGCCAACCAGTTCTCAATGCAGGGATGATGTTGTAACTGATGTTGAGGCAACTTTGAAAAGAGCTGAATGTCATGAAGACGAATCTGAGGCATCAGAATTAACAGAGGAAGATTTAAGTGAAGAATCACCTATGGAGATCAAGGAGGATGCTCCTGTGGAGGCTAGTCAAGTTCTTGAAGACACAGTGGAAGCTGAGAAAGAAGTTCCCCTACAAGCTCTTCCTTTCCAAGACAAATATGTGATACAGACCAGATACAAAGAGTTTGTTGCCAAAATTATAAGAGATTGGTCAAGCCTAGGTTTTGGAGTCTAGCTAGAGGAGCTGTTGTTACCAGCTCGGTGCAGGATACATGAGGAAGAGCATTCAGAATTCACCTATTTCCAGTGCCAGACAGTCATAAAGGAGGTGAAGGAGCAAGTACAACTACTCTTGCATGCAAATGATACACAGACGGATGCATCAGACAAGTCTCTGATTGAGGAATGTCAACCAGTTGCTGATGAATGTCTTGAAGAACATGAGGAAGCACTCAGCGAAGTGATCAACGTTCCTGATGATTGTGATCAAGAATCCGAACTAGTGCCAATAGAAGATGAATTCAGGGAGTCTTCTCATTTATCTAATTCTATTTTTCCTCAGCTTATTGATGAACTGTACAATAAAAACTCACAGATTCTATGCGCTATTGATGGGGTAGCTAATGTGGTTCGTGCTAATGTGCAGGAAAATATGAATGATGTTGAAAACCGAAATGTTGCAGTCAGTATTGGTGAACATGCTCCAACTTCTCCAGGTGAGAATGTAATGGAAGATCAATCTGTGATACCTCCGGATGAGCATCCTACTGAGGGAATTGTTGTTCAAGATAATGCCTCTGCGTTTTCATTGTTGATCCCTCATGGAAATACTCAAACAGTTGAAAAATTCCTTGTTCATAGTTCTGAAAGTCTTCGATATGAATTTCACTCTGCATCATGTAATGATTCCTCTAATTCTAGCTTGCCTGTTTCAAATGCAAGTGGAATATTGCACCATCAATGGAGACCCCCTGATGACACTATGATCAACTCTTCACAAGTGGAGGATGATGAACACAACACTCAGTCTGTAGAAATGCAAAACCAGGTTGTTTCTTTCTTTGCTAGAAATTTTAAATCTTGTCAATTTGATTATGGAGATTTAGGAAAGACAACTTGCATATGGGTTAATCATGGTCCTAATGAGTTACCTCAGTTACTAGTTATTCCTAATCTTGACATAGAGTTTGAATGCTGCAACGCAGAGATTTATTTTTCTGAATATAAAGACAGGTTTGCATTTCTGAGGACTGTTACCTTCACCTTATTGCTTGTCCATGCATTGATTAATCATATGGGGATGAGTCTCAGTTCATCCTGTCTGATCATGAGCCACTTTGACTCTCTCTGTACATAGTGTTGATCTGAATAAATGCAGCTTGGTCTGCTTTTCTTTTACTTTTTTATGTTTTGTTTTCTTTAGGATAGATTGCTTTAGTTTAGATGGCTTTTCCTTGCTTCTGTTTTGGCTAGTTTAGTTTTCTTTGGATTTCGGTTTGATTGTTTTGCTTCTCTAGCTTGGGTTTTCTATTTTCTGGTTGGGGAGGTGTCCTTCCTGTGCGATAATTCTTTATTATCTGGGTTTGTTCTAAGTGTTTTATTGATGGACTTTAGTCATGTGTCTTGAATTAATGGTCAAAGATCTTTTGTCGGTGTCAAGCAATCTGAATGTCTGATTTAAAGAGAATGGGTCATTGGTCTGATTTGAATCTGAAGTATTCTAAAATCTTATATCCTTCATACATCTTAAGAATATGAAGGTTGCAGTAGGGTCCTTGCAAGGTCTTGTTGGGTGAAAAATCATATTTCTGCTTCAGTGCCACTGTGGTTCTCAGCCCTGAGTGTGGACTTCACTGTTCACAGGTTGAAATGAAAAGAGTAAAAAGGTAAATTAAAAAGAAAAAAGAAGAGAAAATATTGAGTCGAGGAAGAAATTCAACTTATCGGGGAGTATCGAACATCTCACAGGGCTATAGGCAGCACGGTGAGTAGGCGTGATTCGGAGAACTCACGGCGATAACCTCGTCGGGGCTATGGATGCACGGTACGTGAGCTCTATCGAGGTTACTTTTGGGCTAGAATCTTTCGTAAACAACTTGGCGAGCTTGGTTTACATGGTAGCAGGAGAAATGAATTCACTTTGCACACACTTGGATTTTCAGTTTATGGAAGGTCCAGTCTATCCTAGGTTCTGACTCTTTAATCTTGCATTTTGATTTGTTTGCCTGATAGGGAGATTGAAACCAGAGATTCTGGGTTCATGATTCTTGTTTATCATCAAAATGCTCTAGAGCATTTTCCCAGCGGAGTCGCCATTTGTTGTGCAGTTTTGCACACACGCCCCACTGAAAGCGGGGACCCTCTTTTTGCTCTAGCTTTTGGCCTCTTGATTTTATTGATTTCATTGTCTTTGGAGGTCCTTAGATGTTCATCTTGCTTGTCCAAGTCCTTCCCCCGAGTTGTGCTTCGAAAAAACTAGGTTTTGAACAAAATCGGGATTTTCGGTCCGGTGAATTTCCATAATCTGTCGAATTTTGGAATTTCCCGCATAATCTGTACTTGGGATTTTCAGTTCTGTCCACTGGTTTTTTCGGATTAAGTCTAGAATCCGCTGACTGAATTTTCGGATTTTCCCCTTGTTCTGGTTTCCCAAAATGGAAATTTTTCTGAAAATGATTATTTTCCCAAAAATGGAAATTTTTTAAAAAATGATCCTGAAAATGAAAATT
Organism: Sequoia sempervirens; assembly: GCA_007258455.2. Lineage (NCBI taxonomy): Eukaryota > Viridiplantae > Streptophyta > Pinopsida > Cupressales > Cupressaceae > Sequoia > Sequoia sempervirens. Next base: position 21,796 of record VDFB02134337.1, on the reverse strand, counting down.
TCTTGAGATAAAAAAAATTGAAAATAAAAAATTCCAAAAATGGAAAAAATTATGAAAATGGAAAGTTTCCTTTTAAAAATGTAAGTTTTTCTTAAAGGTCAAAATTTTATTCAAATTTAATTTGAACATGTGGGCTATTAATGATGATATCTGTTTTTCAGGACTAAACAAATATTAAAAGGGGGACTTGCATATGGATTCGTGCCAAAGAGGGAAATCTGGAAGTGTTCAGTTTAAATTTTCAAAGTGGGACCTGCCTAAGAATCCGTGCCAAAACTGTCTACAGCTGGAGGACTTTCTGGAAGAAACGTGAATTTGATCTTGCTGGAGATCGTGGGCCGACATGGATAATATTCATGCATTTAATGCAGATCTTGTCCTATTTTGAAATTCTCCTGGCCGACCTGTTTGAGGCTAGTTATTATTGTAAAATCTAATTGGGCCGACATGTTTGAGGTTCTCTATAAATGGCATTTGTGCCTCATTTGTAAAGGGGTAGATTTTAGGAGTTTGACTAGGCCAGAATTTTGCTAAGTTAGAAGGCCAGAATTGGCAAGTAGTTTTCAGAATTAGTTGTAGGAGACGAGAGACTTGAAATTGTTGTGTAATACTGGAGAAGTAATGCAATTGGGTTGTTGATTTGGCAAACTTTGTATTTATTTTCAACAGCTTTTATGGTTTCTTATTCTTGATTCTCAGATATTAGATGTTGGATGTTAGATTTTAGCTCTTTTACAATGATGGTGAAATGTTAATGATGTTGATCGATTTCCGGTCCATACTTTTAGCAATTTGCTGATTGTAGATTGCTGTGTAAAGTTAGTCTGGGCCTCACTTCTGTGCTAAGTTCAACTGTGAATGCTTGTTTACATCGCGCCAGCAGTTGGGTATGTGAATGAATGTTCAAAGTCTGAAAATCTTCAGATTTCCCCAGAAGATCGCACCATTTCTGTGTAGTTGCAGGTTTGTCCTTGATCAAGCAGAGATCGGTTTTATTGGGGATCTGTCCATTTGCAGCTTTCATCATTATTGTGATTGATCTTAGGAGTTAGGATAGAATAGAATCTCTCTAAACCCTTATCTCTTTTGCTGTTTATTTTGAATCCGGGTTAGTTTTAGGGTTGAAAGCATCACCATATTATCGCATCTGATGAAAATTCACTTCCAGCATTGTTCATTTGTAAGGCCCTTTGTGATTACCAATATTTTCACATATTATCTGAGTTGTTTATGCATTGTCATGACCTGACACCCGAGAGACCTTGGGGTGATTTTCAACAATTTATTGTTGAAGATTATCTTTCAAGAGAGATAGAATATCATTTTCTGTCTGAGTTGTTGCTGTGCAGAAAACACCATCAACAGATTGGCGCTAGAAGGAGGGCTTGAACCAGGTGACATAGCTGGAAGATTGAATGAGCCTTTATGTGGAAAATTTGAGATATGGCAGATCTCAAAATCTGAAAATTCAAGTTCCGAGTCAAGATGGAAAAGCAGTATCATGTTTGTCATGATGGAAATAGTCTTCAGATTGATTCTTTTCTACTTTGTGAGTCTCTAAACAAGAGGTTAGTTCTATGGGATGGTAAGGGTTTACATCATTATGCATTATTAGATCAGTGTAGAATCCACAACACTTGTACGCACAGTGAGTTCGAATGTCTGGCCTTTCTGGGTGAAATTGAGAGGGTTTTGCAAAGGAACCTTTTCATGCAAAACCTGTCTGAACCATTGGCCTCCTCCGATCTGGGGTTTATTGATGTTGCAGTTGAGGCATTCACACAGATGGTCGAGGATCAGTTTGCTAGTGGCAAACGCTTGCAGGATTTCCTTTCGTCTAGATGGTGCAGAGTCCATGATGTGGCCCATTCAGAGTTCATCTGCCGCTCATGTGGGGACATTATCTTTAAAGTTGGGGAATACCTGGAGTGGAAAGGTGAGTTAAGCAAAGAATGCACTACAGAGAGGCCAACCAGTTCTCAATGCAGGGATGATGTTGTAACTGATGTTGAGGCAACTTTGAAAAGAGCTGAATGTCATGAAGACGAATCTGAGGCATCAGAATTAACAGAGGAAGATTTAAGTGAAGAATCACCTATGGAGATCAAGGAGGATGCTCCTGTGGAGGCTAGTCAAGTTCTTGAAGACACAGTGGAAGCTGAGAAAGAAGTTCCCCTACAAGCTCTTCCTTTCCAAGACAAATATGTGATACAGACCAGATACAAAGAGTTTGTTGCCAAAATTATAAGAGATTGGTCAAGCCTAGGTTTTGGAGTCTAGCTAGAGGAGCTGTTGTTACCAGCTCGGTGCAGGATACATGAGGAAGAGCATTCAGAATTCACCTGTTTCCAGTGCCAGACAGTCATAAAGGAGGTGAAGGAGCAAGTACAACTACTCTTGCATGCAAATGGTACACAGACGGATGCATCAGACAAGTCTCTGATTGAGGAATGTCAACCAGTTGCTGATGAATGTCTTGAAGAACATGAGGAAGCACTCAGCGAAGTGATCAACGTTCCTGATGATTGTGATCAAGAATCCGAACTAGTGCTAATAGAAGATGAATTCAGGGAGTCTTCTCATTTATCTAATTCTATTTTTCCTCAGCTTATTGATGAACTGTACAATAAAAACTCACAGATTCTATGCGCTATTGATGGGGTAGCTAATGTGGTTCGTGCTAATGTGCAGGAAAATATGAATGATGTTGAAAACCGAAATGTTGCAGTCAGTATTGGTGAACATGCTCCAACTTCTCCAGGTGAGAATGTAATGGAAGATCAATCTGTGATACCTTCGGATGAGCATCCTACTGAGGGAATTGTTGTTCAAGATAATGCCTCTGCGTTTTCATTGTTGATCCCTCATGGAAATACTCAAACAGTTGAAAAATTCCTTGTTCATAGTTCTGAAAGTCTTCGATATGAATTTCACTCTGCATCATGTAATGATTCCTCTAATTCTAGCTTGCCTGTTTCAAATGCAAGTGGAATATTGCACCATCAATGGAGACCCCCTGATGACACTATGATCAACTCTTCACAAGTGCAGGATGATGAACACAACACTCAGTCTGTAGAAATGCAAAATCAGGTTGTTTCTTTCTTTGCTAGAAATTTTGAATCTTGTCAATTTGATTATGGAGATTTAGGAAAGACAACTTGCATATGGGTTAATCATGGTCCTAATGAGTTACCTCAGTTACTAGTTATTCCTAATCTTGACATGGAGTTTGAATGCTGCAACGCAGAGATTTATTTTTCTGAATATAAAGACAGGTTTGCATTTCTGAGGACTGTTACCTTCACCTTATTGCTTGTCCATGCATTGATTAATCATATGGGGATGAGTCTCAGTTCATCCTGTCTGATCATGAGCCACTTTGAGTCTCTCTGTACATAGTGTTGATCTGAATAAATGCAGCTTGGTCTGCTTTTCTTTTACTTTTTTCTGTTTTGTTTTCTTTAGGATAGATTGCTTTAGTTTAGATGGCTTTTCCTTGCTTCTGTTTTGGCTAGTTTAGTTTGCTTTGGATTTCGGTTTGATTGTTTTGCTTCTCTAGCTTGGGTTTTCTATTTTCTGGTTGGGGAGGTGTCCTTCCTGTGCAATAATTCTTTATTATCTGGGATTGTTCTAAGTGTTTTATTGATGGACTTTAGTCATGTGTCTTGAATTAATGGTCAAAGATCTTTTGTTGGTGTCAAGCAATCTGAATGTCTGATTTAAAGAAAATGGGTCATTGGTCTGACTTGAATCTGAAGTATTCTGAAATCTTATATCCTTCATACATCTTAAGAATCTGAAGGTTGCAGTAGGGTCCTTGCAAGGTCTTGTTGGGTGAAAAATCATATTTCTGCTTCAGTGCCACTGTGGTTCTCAGCCCTGAGTGTGGACTTCACTGTTCACAGGTTGAAATGAAAAGAGTAAAAAAAAATTAAAGAAAAAAAAAGAGAAGAGAAAATATTGAGAGTCGGGAGGAAAGAATTCAACTTATCAGGAGTATCTGAACATCTCTGGGGCTATAGGCGCTGGTAGTAGTAGATTTGTGTTGGGAGAACCTACGTGATAACCTCACCGGAGGCTATGGATGCACGGTATGAGCTCATCGGTTGCTTTTGGAGCTAGAATCTTTACGTAGCCCAACTTGACTGAGCTTGGTTTCTGTAGTAGCTTAAGGAGGAAATGAATTCACTTGCACACACTTGGATTTTCAGTTTATGGAAGGTCCAGTCTATCCTGGGTTCTGACTCTTTAATCTTGCATTTTGATTTGTTTGCCTGATAGGGAGATTGAAACCAGAGATTCTGGGTTCATGATTCTTGTTTATCATCAAAATGCTCTGGAGCATTTTCCCAGCGGAGTCGCCATTTGTTGTGCAGTTTTGCACACACGCCCCACTGAAAGCGGGGACCCTCTTTTTGCTCTAGCTTTTGGCCTCTTAATTTTATTGATTTCATTGTCTTTGGAGGTCCTTAGATGTTCATCTTGCTTGCCCAAGTGATTTCCCCAGGTTGCACTTTGAAAAAACCAGGTTTTGAACAAAATCCGGGATTTTCCAGTCCGCTGGAATTTCCCATAATCCTGTCGGCTGGAATTTCCCATAATCCTGTCTGCCTGGAATTTTCCGGATTCCTGTCCGCCCGGATTTTTCCGGATTCCTGTCCACCTGGTTTTTTCCGGATTCTGGTCTAGAATCCGCCTGACCTGGATTTTCCCGGATTTTCCCCTTGGTCTTGTTTCCCGAAACGGAAATTTTTCCGTAAAATTTTTTCAAAATGGAAATTTGTTAAAAATGATCACGAAAATGAAAATTTCTTGAGATAAAAAAAATTGAAAATAAAAATTTCCAAAAATGGAAAAAATTATGAAAATGGAAAGTTTCCTTTTAAAAATGTAAGTTTTTCTTAAAGGTCAAAATTTTATTCAAATTTAATTTGAACATGTGGGCTATTAATGATGATATCTATTTTTCAGGACTAAACAAATATTAAAAGGGGGACTTGCATATGGATTCGTGCCAAATAGGGAAATCTGGAAATGTTCAGTTTAAATTTTCAAAGTGGGACCTGCCTAAGAATCCGTGCCAAAACTGTCTACAGCTGGAGGACTTTCTGGAAGAACGTGAATTTGATATTGCTGGAGATCGTGGGCCGACATGGATAATATTCATGCATTTAATGCAGATCTTGTCCTATTTTGAAATTCTCCTGGCCGACCTGTTTGAGGCTAGTTATTATTGTAAAATCTAATTGGGCCGACATGTTTGAGGTTCTCTATAAATGGCATTTGTGCCTCATTTGTAAAGGGGTAGATTTTAGGAGTTTGACTAGGCCAGAATTTTGCTAAGTTAGAAGGCCAGAATTGGCAAGTAGTTTTCAGAATTAGTTGTAGGAGACGAGAGGCTTGAAATTGTTGTGTAATGCTGGAGAAGTAATGCAATTGGGTTGTTGATTTGGCAAACTTTGTATTTATTTTCAACAGCTTTTATGGTTTCTTGTTCTTGATTCTCAGATATTAGATGTTGGATGTTAGATTTTAGCTCTTTTACAATGATGGTGAAATGTTAATGATGTTGATCGATTTCCGGTCCATACTTTTAGCAATTTGCTGATTGTAGATTGATGTGTAAAGTTAGTCTGGGCCTCACTTCTGTGCTAAGTTCAACTGTGAATGCTTGTTTACATCGCGCCAGCGGTTGGGTATGTGAATGAATGTTCAAAGTCTGAAAATCTTCAGATTTCCCCAGAAGATCGCACCATTTCTGTGTAGTTGCAGGTTTGTCCTTGATCAAGCAGAGATCGGTTTTATTGGGGATCTGTCCATTTGCAGCTTTCATCATTATTGTGATTGATCTTAGGAGTTAGGATAGAATAGAATCTCTCTAAACCCTTATCTCTTTTGCTGTTTATTTTGTATCCGGGTTAGTTTTAGGGTTGAAAGCATCACCATATTATTGCATCTGATGAAAATTCACTTCCAGCATTGTTCATTTGTAAGGCCCCTTGTGATTACCAGTATTTTCACATATTATCTGAGTTGTTTATGCATTGTCATGACCTGACACCCGAGAGACCTTGGGGTGATTTTCAACAATTTATTGTTGAAGATTATCTTTCAAGAGAGATAGAATATCATTTTCTGTCTGAGTTGTTGCTGTGCAGAAAACACCATCAACACCTCTTACATGTCATTTCAACAAATTTGAATTTCAAATATTGGCATATTGGCACAAACCCCAAATCTTGCACAACCATCATCCATTCATAGCTTGACAAGTGGCACCATATCATTGGATGGATGTTAGTCCCACATTGCTCAAATTTGGACATTCATCCATCTTAAAATCCTACAAATGAAGAGCTCCTCTCCTCATTTCATCATCCACAATCCAAGCAAAGTTACCATGCTAAAATACTGAGCCATTTCCATCCATCATTCAAATTCTTAGCTAGGCTTTTTGTAGATTTGGCTTGGAGTTCTCATCTTTTGTCAAAGTGGATCAACATCATCTTCAACACATCAAAATTTCATCATAGGGATTTGGAAAGGGCCAATTTTCACATCAAATTTGCACCAATTCCCCCATGGGATCAAGTGTTTGCTTCTCTAATTAGGATTAAATCTAGTTTTATCTTTTGTATTGTGTTCTTCATCAATTTATTTCCTATTTTGAGTTTGCAAATGAATTTCATGGGGAATCCTTCTTTTAGCTTGTAATTCCTTGTCTAACTCATTTATTCATGTTGTTTTGTAAGTACTAGGAAAAGGGTTCACACACTTCTAATCAAGGTTGTGGATGTGTGTAATCTGTTGTGGTGGATTTTTTTGTTATCTTTTGTATCTATAGGCAATGAGTCCTATTTGTAGGAAATGAGCCTTATATCTAGACAGTGAGTCCTTTTGAGCAATGAGCCTCTTTGTATTCGGTTTTGGAATTAATTTATATTGTGAGCTAATCCTCACCGTGGTTTTTCCCTTATTGGGTTTTCCACATAAATCTAGTGTTTCTTGTGTTGATATTGCTTTATGTTATTTGCATTTCATGTTCATACTTAATAACAAAATAAAGTGGATGTGAAGTTGATAAGTGTTTTAGATTTGTGATTGTGTCTTGTGACAACTCATTCACCCCTCCCTTCTCAGTTGTCTTACGCCTTTCAACAATTAGGGTGGGTCGAGCTAATGCAAGGAATATCCTGTCAATCAGAATCTTGGCAATGGCAAAAGGAGTCTGCAGGTTTCTATTGGAATATTTGTTAGATTTGTGCATTTTTCAATGGTGAAAGGGAGGGCACGATTGCTAGGTATCAGGATGATGTGGCCTGACCTGAGCCTCCCATGCAATGGGGGCGTACCATTCCATGGGAACGTGTTACCCTGTGCAAGTAGGGTATGTCCTACAAAAGTACACCTTCCCCCTTTTTTATTTTAAAAAATCCAAATAAAACCAAAAAATCTTTTCCAACCAAAATTATTTATTTTTTCACCTATGACGAAGATTGTTTGCTATCTACGACTATGCATGTTTTTCTGTTGTACAACTATACTAATTGTATGATTGATCGTACAACCAAATTAGATGAAAAAACCTCTAATGCTCGAGGTCAAGTGTTTCGATTTTGGTGAATTGATAGTCAATCTTAGAGTTCTTGGACTTTTTGAATGCAATGGCTAGGGTGATTTTGGCCAAAGTGCTCCAAAAATTTAGTTACTTCTTGGATCTAGTAACCCTTGCCCAACTTGAATCCCTTGTAAATCAAACAATATATGATGAAATTTGATGAAACAAAAGGAAAAACTTACTCTCTCTGATGCCTTGGATTCAATGGTGAGGTCCTTGAAACCTCAACTCACACCCAACAAAAATTTCACACCAAGATTGGTCCCTCAGATCTAGGAAGAAGTCTACAGCACTTGTTAGGATAGGTGATATAATAATTGCTATCCTAAGTTGATTTAGGTGTCTCCACGTTCTTTGTAAAGTGTTCTAGGGTACATGAGGGACAAAATATTTATTATTTATTTTCCTATGGAAAATTATAATTGCATTCAAAGAGGTGGACCCATTACAATAACAATGTCAAAGCAACGAAGTGTTGTTAGATTACAAAGAGGATTGTTGGAATCATATTCCCTTACCTTACTGTTTAAACTTCCTATGCAAAAATAACACTACATAATATGAGGCCCTAATTTTTGGAATATGTGTGGCCTTTCCCTTAGGTATTCAAGATATTCAAATATTTGGTGATTCTCAATTGGTCATTAAACAAATAAATGGATCCTATCAAAACAAACATGATAAGTTATCCCAATATAAAGACCTTACAATGACATTTCTAGAATTCTTTCAATCATATACTATTGATAATGTTCCATGAAAGGATAATCGAAATGTAGATGCAATGGCAAGTATTGCTTCCCTTGTGTCTCCTAAAGATCCTTCCATTGACTTCATATTTGTAGTGCATACAATTGCAAAACTATTAATAGATGAAAAGATAAAAGAAGTGTCAGTGACCAATATTGAAGTCTCTAGTGAATGGTACACACTGATATTTAATTACTTAAAAGGAGGTACCTTTCCTAAACCAACCACTAAAAACACTAGAGCTCGTATTCAAAAACTTGCAACTAGATACATAATCCTAGTTGATGTCTTGTATAGATGATTTTTTGATGGTCTCTTACTTAGATGCCTTAAACAATCAGAAATCCCTATAGCCCTTAAGGAAGCTCATGTTGGTGCTTGTGGGGAGAATTTTGGGAGATCGTTGGTTCAAAAGTTAATCCACATGGGATATTTTTGGTGACATATGGAACAAAACTATTTTGATCATGTTAAGAGATGTCATAAATGTCAAGAGCATAACAATTATTTTTGATGATTAGGTAGCTATCTATATTAAAAATAAAGATAAAGATGCATATTCACAAAAAAAGGTGGGTGGTAAGAAGACACACCCCAAGAGTCACATGGGAAACACCCAAAAAACCAAAAAACTAGTCACATGGGGCCTAGCCCAGAAGTCCATAATTACAAACATATAAAATAAAAAAGGCCATTAAGCGGCCAGAGTAGTTCTAGCAGAGACAGGAGGGTCTTTTTCATCCATTTTTTTACCCCATACATTAGCAAGGTCTGGAGTGACGTCAGGAGTACCCCAGCCATCATCATCTTCTTTTTCTTTATCTTCTTCCTCGCGTCAAGGCAAGATTGCAAGCGCCAGATGTAGAAAACATTTACAATGTCTGCCCAACCAAAGCCGCTACTAGGAGCATTATCAGAGGGCCACCCAGAAGCACCATTGCTACTCCCAGCCACACCTCCAGAGGGCCACCCCAAGTCAGCCCACAAAGGAGGAGAATGTGACCATCGAGGAGGATCCTGAGAGAGAGGGCAAGCAGAACCACTCTATCACTGGCCCCGAGAGGACGACCGGCCATGAGAGGAGGTGGGAGAAGAGGGCACATGAGCCATAGTGCATGGGGCATTGCCCCAACGATCCAGAAGCACCTGAAGATGAGACACCTCAAGTGCAACTTTATTCACTTGAACTTGAATTTGTAAAAGCACATTAGAGAAAATAATAGCTTTAGAATACAAACAAACATTTTTATCCATTTGGTTGTGAGAAAATATACAGGAATTTCTATCTTTCCAAATACTAAAGAGGATCTCCACCTTGAAAGTGTGCCAAAGCTAAGAGTATTTAGAGGCAAGCCTGGATGAATCACCCAGCAAAACCATATGCCAAGAAAATATTTCCAGTTAGAAAGGATGAAAGAAGTCATGAATCCAATTCCAAAATTCTTGGGCTCTGGTACAAAACCAAAAGAGATGCTAAAAAGACTCAACTCACCCACAAAATGGGCACCGAGGGTCTAGGACCCCCAAGTGAACAATCTGAGACCCCACTGGTAAGCCTTGGAAAAGAATATACCAAGCAAAGTGGTCGAGCTTAGAGTCAACACTTATAGACCAAGTGGAAGAGAATATTTTTTGCCAAACAGACATAGAAGATTGAAGATGCCACCTCTGGTTCATACTTTCAATCATAGGAAAGTTCATCGAAAGCCACATATATCCATGCCTAGGATTGTAATTTTTGAAAGAGGTTTCTGGGTACCACTTCTAGACCTTCCACTAGGGCTTGGAACCATGAATTCCCACCTTATGAAGCATATCTACAGGAATAGCATTCACCAAATCATCATAAGTATCATGGTCCTTGTTTTGAAGACTGTAGAGAGCATAGAAATCCTCCCACGGCATAATATGTATTGTGGGTTTGTGAAACACATGTTGCAAGGTCTAGATACCTTTCTTGTGGAATATTAAAGCCTTAAGCCAAGGTGATTTGGCCAATGGCTGATCATTACTAGCAAAAAGAGGTGGCCACCACACATTTTGTTGATTAAGCGAAAGCTCATCACAAAAACCAGAGCGAGCCTAATAGAGCTAGGGCTTAACCGTTTCACAAGCTCTCCAAATGTTTTTGGCCATGAAAGTTCCCACAATTTGGACTAGCTCCCTCATGACCAGAAGGGTATGAAAACCAATCCCCTTCTAGGAAGGTCTATGAACAGGAAAGCCGGACTAAATGCAATACCTGAGGAGAATATTTCGGGCTTCATCCCCAATAAGAGCTCTAATTATCCATTTCACAAATAAGGAAATCCTTTGTTGTTGAGTGGAGAGCAAGCCAAGCCCTCCAGAATCTCTAGGAATGTAGCAAAACTCCCAGGATATGTGGTGAAACCCTCGATGGGACTCGAAAGAGGCCCAAAGAAATTTGTGTAGTAGCTTCTCAAGCTTGGCATAGGCATCTTTCAAAGGAGCCCAACAAGAAGAATAATAAACGTGCATACCAACCAAGATCTTAGAACACACCTAAACTTTACCAGCCAGAGAGAGAGGCTTGGAAATCCAATAGGCCAACTTTTGCTCAATCCTGGAGAGAACAACTTGCCACAACTCAGCTGGGGAAGCCTAGAAGACAAAGGGAATGCCCAGAAACCAAAATATTTACTTGGCCCAATCCATTTCTAGTCATACTGTTGAAACCAATGAGTGGATAGAATAGACTGCATGTAGCACAAGGTTTTATGCCATTGAATGGTGAAATCAGAAGCAAGGAAAAAAAAATCAAGGCATTCAAGAGCTGCCTTAATGTTATGTTCATCCTTGAGAATGGTGAGGAATGAGTCATCAGCAAAATGGCCATTAACAAGTTGAGCCTACGAGTTGGGAAAAACAATGCCTCTAACATGCTATTATGAAATTGCATTGGTAGCAGATAACCAAACCCTTCAGCAGCAAGCACATAGAGAGAGGGGGCAAGCGGGAAACCCTGCCTGATGGAGTGGAACAAGTTGAAGGCAAGGGATTGGAAGCCATTAATGGTGATGCAAGTAGAGGTGTATGAGAAAACTATTTGGACATCCTGAATGAAGTCAATCCCAAACCCTAAGGCACTCAACATGGAAAGAATAAAAGGCCACTCAATGTCGTCATAGGATTTAGCAAAGTCTACTTTGAGAAAAATGGCTTTCTAGTTAGAGCGCTTGGCCCATTCCATAACTTCCCACATGAAAATAATGCTATCCAAGATTAATTAGGATTTAATAAAACTAGTTTGCTCCAGGTGCAAAATCTAAGGTAGAAGATGGCGAATTTTCAAATCCAAGGCTTTTGCAATAATTTTATATGAAACGTTGAAGAGTGTGATAGGCCACTAGTTGCAGATATCCTTGGGATTTCCAAGATTAGGTATGAATTTAATATTCCCTTTATTAGTTATGTTACCAGGGGATTTAGAATGAAATGCCTCAAGATAGACTTTATGTAAATCACGTCCAACACAGTCCCAAAGGGCTTTGTAAAATTCACATGGAAAGCCATCAACACTTGGGGCCTTGTCATCTGCCATGGTGTGAGCAGCCACCTTCAAGTCTTCAACAGTGAGAAATTGCTCACAGAAGGCTTTCTGGGCTAAAGATAGCCTATTTGGCACAACAGCAAGACAATCCTGAAGAGCTTGTTGTCGCTCTAATGTATGCTCCTGAGCAGTGAAAACTTTTTCATAATGCCTAACAAAGGCCTAGAGAATGTCAGGTAGCTCAAAAAGCACCTGGGTTCCTTCTTTGATTTTTTTAATGCTAGGAGATGAGTGCCTTGCATGCAGGGCCAAGAAAAACTCCTTGGAGGCACGATAACCATTTTTTAACCAGTGCAATCTGGCTTTGATTTGTGCACCTTTGGTAACACAATTATCTACAACATTCTTTTTGTTCCTTAATTCCGCCACCCATACTTGCAATGATGGGGAGAAAGGGCTAGCTTTCAGAGCCCCGATGGCTAAAGGGAGGTCATTCGTGGTCACCTCATAAGACCGATGGTGGAAAGCACCCATAAATGTGAAGAAATATTGTCCTGCGAGTGATAGCATCATTCCACCAAGTAATCTATCCTGTATTGTGAAGTAGTCTACACTCCATATTCCAAACCGTATGAATTTCAGCTAGCATGGGTTGATGATGCAGCAAATACATGTTCAAAAAGAACTGGGTGTTTCAAGCACAAGGTTGTCTTATCTCCCATTAAATGTGAAAAGAGATGGGGAAATTATTTAACATCACATCCACTAATGGCTTACCCATAAGTAAAGATCTATCAAAAGAGAAAAAATATTGAGTCGATATCATGGCACGATCAACGTGCTTAAATATCCTATCAAAACTAGCTCTCTAATTACACTAAATGTGCCAGAGAGAATGAGAATAACAACGGCCAATATTGGGATCAAAGAGCTCCAATTTATTATGCACATAAAATAATGCCTCTCATTCGCCAACTACCCATATAAATGGAAAATTACCTTCTTTGTCATATGCCATCTCAACCATATTGAAATCCCCACACAAAATCTAGGTAGCAACTGGTAGTGAATCAACAATCCAATGCCAGAGCAAAAATCTTTCAATAGCATCATTCGAGGCATAAACATTAATAATCCCAAAAGAATGATTATCAATGTTAAGCAAAATCTAGACGAGTCGATGTGTGGGGTCAGACCCATGATCAACCACACAAGGATTCCACCATGGGGACAAAAGGGTGACTGCTCCACCACATCCAACCTCATGACCAATACAATACATTTTACTGGCTAGCCAAATAAACTGACAAGTCGATGCAAGCAAAAAACTAGTGATTTTCACTTCTTAGAGACAAATCACTTCAATACTAGTATACTTCTGCAAAGTATCATGTTGATTGGTTTTTCGAACCTCATCAACACAAGCAGCACACAAGTATGCTACCTCTCTCGAAAGGAAATCTCCAACAATAAGTTGTTGAAAACTACCCCAAGGTCTCTCGGGTGTCAGGTCATGACATGCTTGGAATAATTCAATTGGTTTAATGTGATCTTGTTGGTAATCACAGGGCAGCCTTATGTAAGTTAACTTGGAGGGAATTGGCTCTTTGAATAGAGTTTGTAAAATTTCTAAAGTGTTGCTCTATTGCTGCAAGTTCAGGACAGCAGTCTCAAACTCCACTTTGATCTTCAGATTTGGGTTTACATTGTGCAATGAACTTTATCTAAAGTTACTATATAAAAGAAAAGTCAAAAGGGCAGGGAAGGGAGTAAGTTCCTGGACCTGAAACTACCAATGAATAGTGATAATGGAGGATGCTACAGTTGATAGCCTTCCTAAAACTAAGTCTCACTTAACCAGATTAGCTCAGAGTCTCATGAAACTAGTGCAATCTTCTAAGGTATACAAATTTCAACCATTCATTCACCATAAAGCATGAACAAAAGATAGAATTTAAGTGCAGCATTCAAACAATGTTCAGACTAGCTTTACACTACAGCTTATCATCAATAAATAGCAAATAGCATGAACAAGGAAGGGCATCAACACAGTAGAATCATTCACCATCAATTAATAGTACTAACTAATCTACTAATAGCATGCTAAAACATAGAACATCAAAGTTAATCTATTCAAATTCACTATCTAAGAAGAGAAGAATCATGAAATATGAAATTGGAACTCAAGAATCCACCAAAATCAATGAATTTCCATTAAAATTCCAGCAGCATGTCTTTACAACAAGTCAACTCTCTCTTGAAAATGAGAGGAGACCCCCTATTTATAGTGTCCAAAAAACAAAATGAATGGCCAAGATTTAATCTCATTGTGTGGCCAAGATTCACTACAAACTAGGGTTTCACCTACCCCCAAATATTTTACAATATAAAATTACATTTTGTCCTCTAGCCTATTTTATCTTCTTGTGAGTAGCACTATAGCATTTTTGTCTTGTAGTTGATTGCCTTTATTGCAGCTATACTGTGAGGAATTCATCATCAATCACCGGATTTCCTTCATGCTTCTTCATAGTAGCATATTCTATGAACTTCCCAATCAATGTTTGAAGCTTGCTCCACTCCATTATGTCAGATTGAAGCACCTGAAAGTTCAATTTCTTTGACCAGCTAGTAATTGCATCCCAGTCCTTATCACATTTGGGAGTGTTCTTTATAACTTGCTCAGATTGGGCGAAGGCACAAGTAGCAAAATCCATGAAGTCTGGCGTGAGGATGTCTATAGCTCCATCCTCCATCTTCTTGAGGAAATGTGGCACTATCTTTTCTGGATCTATCTCGACAGACGGCATGTCAAAATCTATCATTAGCTTGAGGTATTCCTCACAGGCCATTCTGGTCTCTTTGGCCCAGTCAATATCAAGCTCCACCTCATGGAGCACCCATTCCAAGATCTCTCGCCTTTGATCAAGGGCCATTTTCCATGTTTCCACAAGCCAGTGGTCATCCTTTGCTAGTGCAAGCTCTGTTTCCCACACCTTCTCAAGCATCTTAAGGATAGCCTCAACTTTAGGATATGTGATCCTATATAGCTCTGGGAAGTCAGTGTAGAATTTTCTTGTGCCTTCGAGTTGTTTTTGCACTTCTAGAAACTTATTTGTCATTCTAGCAGCGCGAATGATACCCATATGTCCATTTTATATGACTCGTTGAAACCAATCCTCAATGGCCTTGGTCTAGTTCTTTCTCCTTTCTAATTTGTTGATGTGGTCTTAGGACAGCAATTGTGGCAGCGTTGATGACGTGGTGGGAAGATCTTTGGTGGATGACCATTGTTGTATATAGGTCATTAAATCTTCCACTTGTGCCTTTAATTCCTCCTTGGAGGACTTTTCCTTATGTATCTAGTGCACAATAGTAGCAACTGACCCCTGAAGATGATCAATATTGTATTCCCTCATGATTGTCCCAAGATCAATAGTGGAAATATTATAGCTAACTCCTTCCACCACCGAAGTAGATATCTACATAGTCCTAGATCCTGAGGCATCCATTGTCAAGTGGGATCTCACCCTTGGCTTCTTCTCCTTCTTTGTGCTTATTTTTCCTAAGCCAAAATGGCTTCTAGCCTCACCTTCAGATCCATAAGTGTAGGGGTCTTCTTCTCCATTTTCTTTTCCAGCCATTTGGGCATTTGGGATCCCTCTTTCGATGGTTCTTGATCACCTTCCTCTTCCCAAGTATGTTGAATTTCCATTCCCTTGCTGCCTGGAGTCTTTTGTTCTATCTTTTCTTCCTCATCTTCATCTAAATCTCGAATAAATACTACTTCTTTCTTTGGGGATTTAGTGGTTACATGTTCCTTGGGGCTATCCTCCCCTTCAGAGGTTTTCTCTTCTTCTTGTTGCACATGCTCTTCATGGTGCTCCGCTTCCAAGCTCTTTCTTATCTCAGCCTCCTCTTGAGGCTTGTCTTCTTCTTCCTTTTCTTCTTCTTCATGTCAAGGAGGCATTTCTTCATCATGTTTAGGGATCTCGTCTTTTTCCCCAGTTGTAGGCTTTGTGTTTACCTCCATTTCATCCTTTTTTTCTTTTTTTTCTTTAAAGGGTGGTCTCTCCTTCTTCACCAACATCCCTCAGTTGTTTGGGAAGTTCCTCCTCGAGCTCTTGATCGGAGGTTTCCATGATGTATTGTGCACTAGGTTCTTCAGTGTCTTCCTCGGAGGATTGTGTTTCTTCCTCTTCATGCACCACTTCATCAATTACTAGGTGTTGATATTTAGGATACTCATTATATCATCCACTTCTTCCTCCATTTCTTTTATTGCCTCCCTCTCCTGCCTTTCCAACTTTTCAAATATCTATATTTTTGCTTTCATTTCTAGTGGCTCCGTTGGAGGAGTAGGGACAGGAAGGTCAGCGACAACTTGTGCTAGGGCAGCTTGCATTGTTGGACTCATCAACACCCTAGAGAGCTCCATTGGTATGTTCTGCATGTTCCTAGCAAAGGCCTCTGGGAGTGAGAGGATGGGCATTGTCATTGTTGTAGTGTCTAATGGAAGAGTCGTTGATGAAGACATAGAGGTGAAAGAGAGTGGACAAGTGGTGGTAGAGGAATAATCTACCACCAAGATTGGTGCAATAGGCAAGGCGGAATCAAAGTGGATCGAAATGTCCACCGCGGGCAGAGAAGAAGCAACCATTGTTTGAGAGGCATGTGGAGGAGCAATAGTAATGGCAGCAGCAGTAATGGTTGTGGTAGTGAGAGCAGAGGCAGAAGGTGGGGACTTTTTTTGCTCGTCCTCTCCTTCCTCTCCCTCATGGAGTGGGTCTTCTTGTATAGTGGGAATCTCTGTGAAACTATCCAACTTCTTCAATTTCTTGGAAGGCTCGCCTTTTGATGCTTTCCTTGAATACACTTTATGTTTGGGTTGGCATTCAGCCATCTCTTTTACTTTTCTTGACCTAGTAGTTGGAGAGGATTTTGAGGTTTCCCCAGATGGGGCAGAAGTTGTTTCGCTGTCAGTCTCACTTTTGGGCTCATCCTCAGCTCACCGTAGGTTAAGGTAGCTCCTTGTAGTTTCAATTGAGCAATCTGCCCATCAATCCATTATTTTGTCCTCACCTCTATGGGCTTCATCAAAATATTGATGGCATTGACCTCTTCCTCGTTCCAATCAATTAGAGGCAACAGTAGGTTGGCGACGGCATCATATCTCGGATCTATCACCATATTCTCATCTTCTACAACATGATCTGGCACTAGAAATAATTTAATCATTTTGAAAAAATATCCAGTCATGTGCATGTAATGCCTCATACGAACTTCTTTTTCATCTCTTCAATTTTCCCAAAAGTCTTCGACATCGTGGAGGTGGGCATACTCTCTTCCAACCATATTTTTCAATTTTCCATACGGATCCATCCATGGCCTGGGAGTGTGTAGCTCCAAGTTGTATTCATTTAACTCCTTATCAAAATATTTCGCACACTAAGATGTGGGGATTGCATACATTCCTTGGCCAAATGTAAGGGGATAAGGAATCTCAGGCCTGTGTTTGTCACTTAGCAGTGTGTGAGCATGTTGCAATCTACTAGAGAGCTCAAGTAGCACCAACTAGTCATTTGGGTACCTAGGCAGCTTATATGGTCTCTCTGAGAATCCTTCAGTTTTGATGTATGTAAACTTGGGAAACTGAATGAATAGAACACTAAACCGGCAGATGAAAGTGTTAGCACTGTGAGTGACCCTTCTCGAATTCACCTCCAAGCAATCTAATGATATGCTCAATGAAGGCATCATTGACTCTGATTAGTCTTTCTTGAAGTTTTTAAATTGAAGTAGGGGATACCTATCATATACCTTCAATTCTCTCCCTGGAGTCTGGATCAGGGCTACAAATAGTCCTTTGTATTGACGCGGTCGGCGAGAAGGTAGACTAGATATGAAGTCACATAGAACTATGAGGTTTTCTTTACTACCACAAACTACTCATGTAGGTAGATGCTAATCATGCCTTCCCAATGGAATTAGGTCTTTCCCCTTCTGATTTCTTCTATAAAGTATAGCATCCACTGTTGGAAGAATGTTACAATCAGGAGACCCATAACTCTACTCAGTAAGGTTACCAGGTCATGGTAATCTTTGTAGAAATTGCTCCTAAAGAGCTCTTGTGGTACTTTGTTGGCACTACCCCTCTTCTTCTTTAGCCAGTATTGCTTGATCAGTTTATTGCACTTGAGGGGATCGGCCTTCCACATGCTCTCGGAATATTCCTTAGATGCATCTTCCATTTCATCAAAGGTAGGTAAATGGAAAGTCTGCCTAATAGACTTGGTGGAGAAATCAGCCAGTATATTGCCATCTCTATCCACTATTCTTTTCGTGCTCTCTTGATATGCCTCTCTACAGGCCATTACAAGTTTCGAAACTATGAGGACAAGTGGGAAACCAGCAACCTTGGCCAACCCACTTCTTCTTATCCTTCTGGCATTCTCTGTGGTAGGGTTGACAATGACCCTCTGCTTGAACTCATCGATGTCAATGTGCCCCAAGTTGGTGTCTGAGATCTTGTCCTAGTCTGTGGTGGCCTTTGATTTGAGTTCCTCTCCTTGGAACTTGTACTTCATTTGGTCCTTGTCTTTTTTACCCCTAGGTGCCTTGGTTGGCCTCTTGCATTTTTCCTTTTTTGTGGATGCCTCTAAAGGTCCTGCAACTGCTTCCATATATCCCGCATGCAAAGGAGAAGTAAGCACATTCGAGTATAAAACATGAGAAACATTAACAAAACCCTGTAAAATGACATTGGATCAAGTAATTCATCATTCAAGGATCCTAACTCTCCTTTCACATTATCATTAGCCTTTCATTTGAGGGAGTTATGGCAATGCGGGCCCAGGGATGCAGACTTCCCTAGGCTGGCAGTCATTTTGGAGGAAGCTGCAAAAGGATGGAAATCAGGGCACAGCTGTCCGCATGGTTCCACCCGCATCAAGATTTTGGTTGTAAGGTGGGGCCCATCAATAGGTTACATCATTTTAGCATGTGGGTCGAGTTAATTTCGAAGCTCCGGAGGCATTAAGCCAATAATTCTGGCATGCGGGCTCAAGGTATGCGGATGCAAGGAGCCTTTTGGTTGTTTCGAGCCTCTTGGTTGTTTGGAGCTTTGTCATTTGAAACAGCACTAGAAAGGCGGTGCCCCGCAATGCTAGACCCACGGTCTTAGAGGATGGTTCCCTTTTGCTTTTGAAGTCTAGACAGTTCAGTTGGGTGCTAGTCAGGAGGTGCAAAAGGATGTTGGACATTCGCCATTTGAAACAGCAGAGAGAGGGTGGCGGTCCATCGAGGGCGGCTCACACTATCAAGCCCGAAGGAGTCCATGTCATAAGTAATAAGTTTATCATTGAGTGGACGGCCTCCACACAGTCGAGTTTCGCACGGTGGGAAGGTGGAGGTCGTCGATGGTTTAAAGCAGCGAGCGCGGGATGGAATTCCGCAAGCAGCCTCTCACATGGGACAGCCTGCAAGGCTACAACACTTAGTCATTTTCATTTTGGGCTCAACAGCAGCAGTGAGAGTGGGCTCCACAAGGTGGAGGGATGATAAGTCGAGGCTATTCAGAATGGTGGACCCATTATGAAAGTCCACCACGGAGGGTCCACGAAGACACTTAGTCATTTTTAGCACAAAGGATCATACACAAATGGCCAAGGCGGGGCCTGCTCAACAAAACAATCTCAAGGTTTTGTCATTCGAGAATGGTCATTTATGTAGTGGTGGGAGGATAGTGGAAGTTCGCATTGGGTGGCCCGCTGGGGTCTATGCACTTAAATCTAGATCAGTGGACATGGTTTGCGCGGGACCCACAAGGCGGGTGGTCGAAGAAAGTCTGCCATTTTAAAACAGCGTGATATGAGGAGCGATCTACAGACGAAAGCCCACCTTTGTGGACCCGACGGGGATGTAAGATATTATTTTTGACTCATGTTTTTGGTTAATTTTGAAAGGCGACTGATGGTGAGCATCTTCCCACTTACGCGAGCCTAAAGGAGGAAAAGTTTGGTCGCTTCAAAGTTTATCGTTTAACAAACAGGGCATCGGCGATAGGCACAATGTGGACTCGTAGGGTATGATGGCACTGGTTGAAGAATGGTTGTGGGAGGTAAAGGTTCTGCATGATGTTTATTGTCAATTTTGAGGGATTTTCTAATTTTTAAAACATGGGTTTTATTCGACCTCATGCCTTTTAGCTAGTTTTTAAGTTTCTCCTCTTTAAAATTTAATAACTTTATGAAAATTGAAGAAAACTTATGACACAATTGGTGACAGAAAACTAACCTTAATAAATCGATGAAGTATGTGAAGGAGCTGGAGATGATATCATTTTGGATGGCAAAGAGAATTTGCGGGCACGGAGGCGACAATCGTTAGGGCTTCTAACAAGTTTCCTGAACTTTTGATAGTGAAAATGACCCTTCGAAATGTCCATTTATAGATTTTTATGCATTAAATTCCCTCCATTAATGTTGGCATGATGGCGGCTAAAGTTCATGAGCACTAATTTTGAAAAGGTGGCGGTGGGAACGGTGGGGTCCACAAAGTAGACGGCACACAGAAGTCAGTTATCTGACAAGACATCAACGGAAACGACGAAGGAAGTTGCGGGTCCCGTGAAGCGGGAGGACATCTTGAGTTGACCGTTCGAAACAGCGAAGATGCCACAGAATTTTGTATAAGGCATCCCGTAGGGGCAGACCCGCATTGCATGAAAGTTGGCAGTTTCATAGTTTGAAGGAAAACTGCCAACAGAACCCCGCCAAGGCTAAAGACTTCAAAATTTTGGAAGCGATGAAACTTGGTCAACTTAAGATGGAAAATTTTGGACTCCCTGACCACTTAAGACTCAAAAATAGGGGGCACGTAAAATGAGGTGAAGGAAAAAGTGACCCTGGAAAGAGAGAAGAGAGGGTCCCCGTCCTAAACGGGGCGTGTGTGTTGTGGGCACAACAAATGGTGAATCTGCTAGGGAATTCTTCTGAGCATTCTAAGGATAAATGCTCATTCAAAACCCAGAATCTTTGGTTTCAAAAACTAGGGCCAGTTTCCAAAAGTGAACTAAGGGACTAGAAGGAGAACAAGATCCTTAACTGAATCGAATCAAAAAAGCATCTCAGAAGTGTGTGCATATAGGAAATGCATTCCTTTTCCTTAGAGACTATGACAAATGACCGTTAATCAAACCAAGCAAGCTATGGATTATCTAACTCCAAAGTAACCTAGACATTGCCCCACTGCCAGTCAGGCATCCATAGCCCCAATGGAGTTGTCATTGTGACCCCACAAACATTGCTCTACTATCAGTCAGGTGTCCATAGCCCCAGTAGAGTTGTCTACACACCCACACAGTTGTTTGATTTCAACATTTTTTTATTTTCCTTCCTTTTGATATCTCTTTTAATACTATTTATTTTGCTCAATCGTGTAAGCATTGGAGCTTACAGTGGTTTTGGGAATCACAGTGGTCACTGAAGTAGACTCAAGATTTTTGCTTGCTAGGTCATCATAGCAACCACTGCACAACTCTTCGAAAACAATTAGTGTATGTCTTGTGCAGGATTTGAGACAAAATGTGAAAGGATTCAATCAAGGGTCATGTTCTAGGTCAAGTCATAGTTCAAATAAGGAGACCATTCCATAGTAGCAATTAGAGACCAATAGTTGGGAGTGAATATTTATCCAAAGAACATTGAAAGCAGACAGCAAAGTGAACCATTCGTCAAGTTAAGCATGGCCACCACATCAAACACAAAGAAAACCCTTAGCAAAACAAGAAGGTCAGGAAATGAGCAAAACAACAACAAACCAAAACAGCAAAATAGCAACACAAGGAAACCTAAACTAACCTATGTACAAGTATTTATAGAACCTAAGCTCAAAAGAGCTCAAGCAAGGAAATA
>VDFB02134336.1:0-54643 GCA_007258455.2 Sequoia sempervirens | reverse complement strand
CTATTAAATAGGGAGTCAGTAAAAAATGAAGTATCTTGAGCAAATGGACGCCTATATGCTCAAGAGATGACTTTTCGGAATCAGTAAAGTCAAACGATGAATCTCAGAGCTTCAACCAGTTTGTCAACTGAAGTTCAGAATATGTCTATTTTTAGCGCCATTGCATGATAATAATTATTTTATTATTATTTTCAAATTTGAACTTCCAGTTAGTGGCAGTAGAACTGAAGGGCAACCAATCAGAGGACTTCTATTCTTGACAGGGTTTTGAGTTCTTGTAGTTATCAAATTGGTGCGAATTTCATCTTCTTTAAGCATGGCGCCATCTTCATTTGTTAGTCACAGAGCTTTCAAAGGAAATTCGCATTTCATTAAGAGGAAATTTAATCTTAAGTGGAATTCGTATTTTTCAAAAGAAAATTCATATCTTCAAAGGGAAAATCGAATTTTATTAATTTTCAAAGCAAATTCAGAGAAGTTCGTATTTCTTCAGAAGAGAAGGCGCGCATCTTCAGAGCAGTTCATAGTTTCAAGAAATTCGCAAGTTCTTCAAGCTTAAAGGTGTATCTCAATTCTCAAAAGGCGTTCTTAGTTAAATTCGCAAATTATTCAGAGATCTTAGGCGAATTTCATAGCCAAAGGCGAATTTTGTCAAGGGAAATTCATAATTTTGAAGCAGAATTCGTTTTTCTTCAAGGCAAAGGCGTATTTTCAAGCAAAATTCGTTTTTCTTCATTCACAAGGCATATTTTCAAAGGAGATTCGTATTTCTCAAACAAAGGCAGATTTCTCATCTATTTGCAAAGGTGATTTCTCCAATCACATTCTTTTGCAGGTTAAAGTTCACAGTTCTCAGCAATTCAAAGAAATCTTGAGCGATTTTCACAGAAGAAGACATACAAAAAACGTCTTTTTCCTCCTTGGTTCTCAGATTTCTCTCAGTTTTCAATTCGCATGTTCCTGAAATTGGCAATTTAGACAAGTCTCAACATCTGGATCATTTTCATATAGCTTCCTCGAATTAAAATCGTGCGTTTGATTTTTCAGGAATTTTTAACTTCAGAACATTCGTTCTTGAGTTTCTAAATTTCTCAACTGAAAAGTCTTTGCATGGTCGAGTAGAAGCCATATTTTCGCATTTCTGACGTTCTGGGTTGTCTTAGAATCTTTTTCCTCGACAGAAAACCTATATCTCAGGATTTTTCGCTGAAAAATTGCGCTCGATAGGCTATTTTACCGCCAGGTATTTTAGCTTTCCGTAAAGTTGTCAATATAGCCGCGGTTCACAGCCACCGTGCGAAGTTTTAAGGTAGGTATAGTGCGTAGATGATCGAAAGTCTGAAGACCAAATCGGTCTTAATTCATGATTTCGTTAGAAAAGCTGAGACCGATTTGTATCAAGCTGTAGAAGAGATGTTGGCTAAACACTTCAGTTACGGAGCCGCCAAAGTTACCAGTCAGTGAAATGCTGGTTGAGTGTGCAAAGATTGCAAAGATTGCTCAAGTTGCTGACATTCAGATGCTGATGCAGTTGACAGCCCCGTTGAGGGGTTGATTGCTCGAGATCACGACCAGTAGACTTCAGTTTCTCACCTCTCAGGATAGACATTATACACAGGAGTTAACTTGGCGTTACCCTTTCAAGTTAACTGGCTGTCTCACCTCATGCATGTCTATTTTGAGATTCATCTTGTTTACTTGGAGTTTTATTTAGGGTTTTACGTTAACTGATGATAGTCTTCCAGTTAACTTGTGTTCAATAAGGACGTGCATGCTCGCACAATTGTCCATTTTTAGATTAGATGTTTCAGTCAAACTGAGGGTAGTTTCCCAGTTGACTGTATACTTTACTTAATTAGGGTTTGGCGCATTGCTTGCATGCATTGCAGGAACTATAGATGACACAAGGTGATTTTAGGGTTCCCTACACCTTGATGTATATAAATAAGAGCTTTTGCTCATTTGTAAATAACTTTTGCTTGAGAGAGAAATATATGCTGCGCCTACCTTGCCCTCAATATTGCTCTTTTGGTATTTGTTCATGTGTCTTCACTATTTCGATGAATTGTTATGCCACATAGGGTTTCATGCAATTGTGATGGTGGATTCTTTATGTCTTGTCAATCTTTTATCATTTCAATCAAGTGTTATGCCACATAGGGTTTCGTGAGATTGTGATGGTAAAATCGTTTTGTGAAGTCTTTACTACTTTCAATCAAGTGTTATGCCACATAGGGTTCCATAAGATTGGCGTGGTAAATTCCTCCCATAGTTAGATCTGTTTGAGCATCTTTATCATTGAAATCAATTGTTATGCCACATAGGGTTCCAAGAGATTGAGGTGATAAGGCTGTTTTGTGTTAATTTACCATTGTGATTGATCGTTATGCCACATAGGGTTTCGAGAAGTTGCAGCGATAAATCTGTTTTGTGAATCTTTATCAATATAATCGAAGGTTATGCCACATAGGGTTTCGTGAGATTATAAAGATAAAGGCTGTTTTGTGAAGACTTTGCTGTTTCGATCGAGTGTTATGCCACATAGGGTTCCATAAAATTGTCTTGGTAAAGTCTTAAATCTGTTTTGTGCCCAATAAGCTTGTTTAGATTGAGATGATAGTTGCGCCACCTTGCCTTCAAGTAGAGAATCTAAACACGTTTATCGCCTATAATCATCCCTCGCTTCCATTTCCTCATGTCATTTTGAGGAACCGGATAGATTTAAAAAGTTAGCTTAGTTGTAGTTAATGATCTCACAAACGGAAAATCCTTAGCTAACGCTCTTGGTTTTCTTAACCTTGTGCCTCTTCGGTGAGAACAAAAAGATGGGACTTAGATTACTTTTCTTTTCATGCATTCCAGCACAACGAGGGAGCTCCTAATTTGAAGAGCACTCATTCGTAGTGTACATAGCTGTCCGTACAAACCTGCACTCCAGAGGTGTTAGATTTTACGCCAACAGTATAGTAGGATGAACGTTGGATAAATTATTGACATTTATGGAGAGCAAGGTTAGGTTGTAAGGTGTTATCATAAAGGTAGGTAGGTTAGGTTGTAAGGTTTTATCATAGAGGTAGGTTTATATGTCATGGTACCAATGGGATTCAGAGGGTCATCCCACAATAATAGGTCCCAAACTTGGGACATCCTAATTTTTGCCTGAAATCACATATTTTTTAGAAAAAATAATGATTTAAGCCTTGATGGGTTCTATCTAAAGGGTTTTAATTAAATAGGTTTAGATAACATCCCCTTAGATCAAACCCCCTTTGATAGAACCCCTCTAGTTTTAAATCGTACCCACAGTGGAGTCTCCTTGCACCTATCAAAATGCTAACAAAAAACTACCTTTTATTTACCTTTTGAGCAATCAAATAAAGTTATTTAGAAATTATATTTTGTGAGTATGTAGCTATTATTATAAGCTTTCCAAAAAGTATAATTTTGGATATTTTTTATTTTATTATTATATTTATATTTTATTTCTTGTGAATGTAGGTTTTTCACCAAACATCAAGGTATTTGTTTCACACACGAAATTTTTTTAAAAATAGAGAAAAAAATCTAAAACATATGTGTGCACTAGGTATTAATGTTTTGTTTTAGCCAAAAAATAAATAATAATTTCAATACATAAAAAAAAAGTTATGTGTGACGACATCACCTAGATCCAACAAGTATAATTACTCTAACTTCAATAACTAAATTAAAAATATATATATAACATAAAATTACGAAAAAATATCCATGCACTAGATATTGATGTTACAAACCTAAATTTTAAAAATTATAATTTTATCCTTTCAATAATTTTTTTATGTGTGATGACATAAATGTCATTGTTTTAAAATGTTGTTTACTATAAAAAATAATTTATTAAAAGTTGTGTAAAAATTCACAAATTATTTCTATTTTTTTTCAAGAATATATATTTAGAATTTACACACAAATCCTCACAAATAAATTGTCCACATCATCCCCAAATTATTAATGGTTTAGTTGCTATAGGATTCATAAAGTGAAAATTTGGTGAAAAATGTTGATTTCAATGTCCAACTTTGGCCAAAAAGTGGGACATAGTATTGTGGGCTAATCCGGGACCAACGATTTCACACACCATTTTCATATCAATGATATCATATGCTGGCATAAGAAGCTATTCAACTAATAATTTGCATTCATGGCTATCGTGGGGCATGTCCAACAAGGATCCAATGTATCCATTGCATCGAAAACTTTATTTTGTAGGTGTGGAATCTATTCAAACTAGATGTGGACAAAGTACTTCTTGAATTCGCCAACCATGCGCTTGTAAGAAAAAAAATTTTCATCCCCAGTTTGGATTTCACTATTGACTTGTTTGATTATGAGTTGGGAATCGTCATAGACATGTAGCCAATTGATATTCCATTGGAGTGTCATTCTCAACCCAGTGATTAAGGCTTCATACTCCACTATGTTATTTGTGCATAAAAAATCCAACCTAAATGAATTAAATATAAAATCACCTTGAGAGGTGATGAAGATAATACTCGCATATGAGCGATGACATGTAAATGAGCCATCAAAATACAACTTCCATAAGGCTTGTCCTGTAATGGTGAAAGCAGACTCATCAAGAAAGTTTGTAAACAATGGATAAGCAACAACAAGAGGAGGCTCGACTAACTGATCCATGATGAATTTTCCTTTATATCTTTCCTATCCACATACTTGATATCAAACTCACTTAGAAGCATGACCCACTTAGCCTTACAACCTATTAAGGATGTTCTTGATAAAATTTACTTGAGTGGGTCAACTTTAGATATAAGCTTGATAGAGTGACTAAGCATGTAATGCTTAAATTTTTGAGAACTGAAAACCACTACCAAGCATGCTTTTTCTATTGGAGTATAATTGAGCTTGTAGCCAACAAGAGCACGACTGATGTAATATATCACTCTTTCCTTCCCGTTTTATCATGCTGAGAAAGAAGTGCCCCCAATGTAATTGAAGTAGTTGATATGTATAACAAAAATGGTTTTCCTAATATATGAGACACAAGAATAGATGGGTTAGCCAAATATTCCTTGATCTTATCAAAGCCTTGTTGACGAGAATAATTCCACTTGAATGAGGTATCCTTAAAAATCAAGTGACTGAATGGTTGGCACTTATCCACAAACTGAGATATGAATCTTCAAATGGGTTAAAATTTTCCTTGGAGATTCCTCAATCGTTTAAGTGTCTTAGGAGGAGACATGTTCATAATAGATTTGACCTTAGCAAGGTCAATTTCGATGCATTTCTTAGATATAATGAAATTGAGGAGTTTTCCTAATGTTACACCAAAGACACATTTTTGGATTCATCCTCAATTGATATTGCTCTAAGCGAGCAAAGGTATGCTCAAGAATGACGATTTTCCTAGAAAATCATCCACATAGTCCTCCACAATGATGTGAATGATGATATGGAAGATGACTGCCATCTCTCATTGGTAGGTAGCACCAATTTTCTTCAATCCAAATGCATTACTTGATAACAAAAAGTACCCCATGGGGCTATGAAGTTAATTTTATATTAATCTACCATGATGTAGATTTGATTATACCTTGAGAAACTGTCCATGAGGGAAAACATGACATGACCTCCCATTAGATCCACAAGCATTTGATCTTGGGGAGTGGGAAATCATCCTTTGGACAAGCTTTGTTCAAATATCTAAAATTTATGCAAATACATATCCCCTTAGTTGATTTGGCATGGACAATATTGAAAATCCATTAAAAGTGGCCAATAGTAAAAATAAAACCTGCTTCAAGTAGCTTCTCAAGTTCAATCTTAACCAATAATACAACTTAGGGATGCATATTACTGAGCTTTTGATTAACAAGTTTAGCATCAAGATGAACAACTAGGTGATGTACGACCAGAGTGGGATCAAGCCTAGGCATGTCAAAATAAGAACATGCAAAATTGATGGAGCCTTTTTGAAGAATATTGGAAAATACCTTATACTCATCTATTGACAAAGAGGTTGCTACATATGCGAACTTGGGTTTAGTTGTGATCCCCAAATTAATCACTTTGGTTTCTTTTATCAAAATAGTGGACCTTTCCAATTATTATGTACCCATGAGGGGAAGATGAATGCCCTCATCTTCTAACAACTCAAAGGTTTTGGTTACAAGACATAATAACCTGCCAAAATAACCTTGGACAAAATAACCCTGTCACAATAACCCAAGGAAAAAATAACCCAAGCCAAAATAACTCATGGTCAGAATAACTCATGGACATAATAACCTTGTAAGAGTATAGAGAAAGGAAAACAAAATTTATAAATTACATGGGTTATTCTATCCATGGGTTATTTTGACCATGGGTTATTTTGTCCATGGGTTATTGTGACCCTGGGTTATTTTGTCCTTGGGTTATTATGTCCAGGGTTATTGTGGGCGGGTTATTATGTCTTGATACCAGAGGTTTTCATTAGAAGATACACCCTTTGTTTTTACTTTTGATAAATCTAAAAGTTCCTAGGGGAGGTTTTCACTAAAATATTGTATATGGTTCTTTTGATTTTCACTTTTGTGATTAAGGATTTCATCTTCCCTAAAATAGGCATGTTGATTGAGTGTGTAGATAAAGCTAGATTAGTGATCCCCAAGAGCATGTCCTCATGTAAGCCCATGAATTATATGAATGCTTCATCATTTTGGAATATGTCAATAATTATGGATCCATGATGGTCCCAATCAATTTTGGGATGACAAAGTGGGAGATCAGTGGTAAGGGTGGTGGTGGAAAAGATGGAGGAGATCTAAATCATTGTAGGAAAATTTGATGATCTCTTTTGTGATATATTCCATAAGAACAAAATATGTGTCAACATTATTAGAAGTACTTGGTAATGTGGATGGCTTATTTTGTTTAGAGCCAGATCCAAGTCCTTGATACTTCTTGTTACCAGATAGATCCAAGGGTTGGAGCATACCTTGCTTATGAATGCCTAATCCTTTTCCTTGATAATTAACTCATTGATCCATTTGATGAGGGATAGGATAGGTTAACTGGAAAGAATATGAGAGATTATTAGTGTTCTTGGGTTATTCTTGGCATACCCATTGACTTATATCTTCTTTAATTTGTTATTGATCCAAGGTGCTTGGAGATTGGAAAACTATGGACCCAAAATTTTGGTAATTGGTGGTTGTGGGGACTTTTGAAGCAATGGTTTCCCAAAGGTACGTAGAGTAATGGGCATGGAGCCCACATTGAGATCATTGGTTATTTCACACTCTCCACATCCTTTGTCATCAACCTTGACCTTAGTGAATGTGAATTCAAGGAGAGTGGATGGATCTAGATGGGGAAGATAGTATGTTGGGATCAATGAAAGATGATGATGAGATTGCATTGGAAGGTGTAATCTTTATTCCTGGGGAATGATGAGAATGAGGGAATGATGCCTCAAGAGCACAATAATACTCAAAAGAATCAGGATTGACATTAATTGTGACTTCGTTGCCCTTATGGGAGAACTATAGGCATTGATGGTATGTGGATGGAACAACCTGCATGGCATGAATCTATGGGTGATTGAAGAGAGGGTTGTATGGAATATCAAGGTCAATGACATGACATGTATACTACAACATTGGATCCACTTGAATAGGGAGACAAATAGTGCCCTTAAAATCTCTATTTGCATTATGATAGGCCCTAATAGTGATCAATTGACGGTCTAAATCAGCTTGAGTATATCCTACTTGCTTTATGAACTTTAATGTACACAAATTGAGGGGCATAAACATTAACCAACAAGACTCATTTCACTTTGTGTTTCACAAAGAAAACTTCAATGTGTAATGGATGATTATGGGATGGATCAATGGGTGGCATGCCATTTTGACTGAAGCCTAATTGATAGGTAAATGAGAGACCATTTTGACTGAAGCCTAATTGATAGGTAAATGAGAGATGCCCTACTAGTGATTGGAATTGTGTAGGATCAATACTAGTAGGGACACGAGCATCATATAAATCTTTGGTTAGGATCTTCTAATGTATAGTGGAGGAGGACTTTAAGAGATCCAAAATAGATATTTTTGCGGGTGTCTTCTTGAGGTGATCCAAGATATTATAATGAGGATTTGGTTAGGATCTTCTTGAGGATAGAGGATAGTGATCCTACTACATCTAGTGGTCACAAAACACTAGGGATCTTTAGCTTTCACCTTAATCATAGAAACATGTGGATCAAATTGCACGATGCAACCAACCAAATTATCATAATTAAAGGGGATCCTATTGTAGTTAACATTATTCATTTGATTATTTTGAATTTTTTTTATGATTACTCGAACCAAGCTTAGCATTGGAAGTGTTGGGGCCTTGAGAATATTTCAAAAATGCATTCTGATATATCTAGGGCTGAGCATTACACGAAGGGAATTGAGTCCCCTCGAAGGTTATGCCACCTCTATCAATAAGGTATTGGATTTAGTTCTTAAGGTTGATACAATTATTTATAGAATGTCCCTTAATCTTATGATAATTGTAATAGTCATTATCCTTGAACCAATTAGGCATAGGTTTGGTATCATCGAATGGTTGAGTAGTTGAATACATGACTGTATTGTTTTGCACCAACTTACAAAACAAAATGTCAAGTGGTTCTCCCAAATGAGTTAAGTTGCATTTAGTATTACTTTGATCATTGGGTTAGGGTGGACCTTGAGGAATAGATATGACATTCATGAAAGGAAGGGAAAGTGCGGTTGGATTAGCATTAGATGTATTGGCAACTTGAACATGCTTAGTGTTTGTGAAACCATTATTGATAGCATTCTTTTTCTTATTCTAAAAGTGTGGTTTGTCATTATTTCTTTATAAATCTCGACGAAACCCTTAGCTATGAGTGTCTTTTCAATGGTGACACCATTCTTTATGATTTCATCAAATGATGATGCACAATGTGTTTGGAAGTGGAAAGCCACTTTTGTATTTAAGTTCTGAGTAAGATGTTGACCAATTGCTTATTAGGCAGAGGCCATGAAAGACAACTAGCTCGAGCTCTCCACCTTTGCAAGTAGCCCACAAAAACTTCTCCACCACATTGTTTTTTGTTACATAGATTGAGCATGGTTACTTCATGCTCAAGATTATATGAGAAGTGGGATGTAAAATTATTGGACAATTTCGCAAAGGTAGTAATGGAGTCATGGGGAAGGTGGAGAAACCATTCCAAAGCTTGAACCCCTAAAATTTGAGGAAACAAGCAAAAGAGATAGTTGTCATTATAAGACACCTCTTGGCAAGCCATGAAGAACTCTTTAAAATGATCCCAAGGATCACTTTTCCCTTTGTATTTGTCAAATTTGGGAATTTTGAAGTGTTTGGGGAAAGGTTTCATTGCAATGGTAGAATCAAAGGGATATGGACATAGTTATTTTAATTTAGAGGACTTCTTGGTGTTTTTTCCTTGCAAATCCTTAAGTGTAGTTTTCATTTCCTCCCATTCTTTATTAGGAGTTGATGATGTGGGAGGAACTGCTAGATTGGAGCTTGGTTGGTTGACATATTGATTTTGTGTAGGTGGATAAGAGTAAGTTTGGTTGGGAGGTGGATTAGGATATGATTATTGAGGAGATTGAGGTGGATATGATTGATGTTGTGTTGGATTGAAGTATGATTGTTGGTGAGATTTTGATGGGTATCATTGATGTTGAGGAGGATTGGTGTATGATGGTTGAGGAGGCTGGGATGGATGAGATAAATATTGAAGAAGGTTGTTTTATGATTGTGAAGGAGGTTGAGATGGGTGAGGTTTATTTTGTGGTGGATTGAATTATGATGGCTATTGAGATGGTTGATATCGGTGCAATTGATGTTGATGGGATTATCATATGGTTGTTGAGGTAGTTGAGATGGATAAGATTGTGACAAATATTAAAGTGGATTAGTATGTGATGGTTGAGGATTATTATATTGTTGTGGAGGTGGATGATATTGATGCAATGAGTGTTGTGGGATATATATATGTTGGGTTATACATGACGAAGTTGGGGGTTGATTAAAACATTGACCTTGTGCTATGGTTGGATTAGGCAAGGGTACCAATGTAGGAGGTTGATTTTGAGGTGGAGAAAAATATGATGGTTGAGGAGGATTATGATATGATTGTCGAGGAAGACTAGGATATGATTACAAAATGTGAATGGTTGGGATATAAGAAGAAGATGGTAAGGGGTGTGATAAGTATGATAAGCTAATTAGGTTGGATGTGACTAAGCCAGAACAAGAGGAATGCGATAAGGAGTCGATGCAGTAGTGTTGGACATGGGAACCACTATATTACCTTGATTTATGGTGTGGAACAATGTTTGTGGAGTGGATGGTTGGATTATTTGGGGGATTGAACATGGAAGATGAGAAGAGGATGCAAGATCATACCCATGGATAAGACTAAGCTTTGATCCTGATCCTAATGTAGGAATCTGAATATGGGAAGGTAGCACCTGAATCACTACATTATTCCCAAAGTCCAAGATAATACCCTATAAATTCTCAAGAGGAAGCTAAGGGGTAGATGGTCATACAGTGTTTAAGTATTGTGACATGTCGAATCCTAGTGGAAATTTGACACCATGCATGAGAATTTTAGAGAGGACAATTTTTGCACATTCACTTATGATGTGATTCGTCTTGCACACATTGATAGGATTATCATAATATTCTTGAAGATTAGGAGTAAGCTCAGGTTGATAGACCATCTCCTCCTCAATAGATATGATATCGTGAGGATTAGTGAGATTCGATGGTCCCTCTTCCATGTTGGGGTGTTGAGGTTCTCCTCTACTAGGCAAACTATAAATGTATGGTGAGAATTAGTGTTGTTGTTGTTCCACGAGTCTTTATGAGTTATAATCGTATGGTGATGGGCATGAAATATTGGATGATGATTGATTGAAATATGATGACTCCAAGCCAAACAAGAGTGACTAGATGAAGGATTTAATGTTTGATTTAGCGCTTAGACTATGATTGAGAACCTAGGTTGATTGCAATTGATTGGATTGATACTTAAGATAGGAAAAGTTCTCAGGAATGGGTGATGTTGATGATGGGATTTATAATTGAGATAGGAAAAGTTATCAAGAAATTTTGATTTTGATGCAAACCATACCTCTTGTTTAAGGTGAAATAGTCTGAATGAGAGAGATTACTAACTTAAGATAGGAAATTTTCCAAAGAAAGTGTTGTGATGAAGGTTTTATTGATGATTTAGGTTCTCAAATAAGAGGTAGATGTCTTTTTAGAATGACGAAGATGATAATAGTATACGTTTAGAGATGTCCTTGTATCGAGAGGATGAGATTTTGATTGAATTTGGATGTGATGGTATGGAAAAAAATGATCAATATGAGCTGGATATGAGTCAAAAAAATTATTTGCTTGCAATGTTAGCCTTAACACAACATTAGCTCTCTATGATTGAAATGATTTTCTCTCTAAATTTTCTATGAACAATAGAGCCACCCAAGAGGGAATGAAATTTCCTAATATCATAACTCTCTAATGATAGTGCAGATCCACCCAGGTAGGAAAGAAATCACCGAACAAGGACTAGTAATGGGATTCTAGGTAATATGTAGGTGAAATCACCCAAGTAGAGAGCATAATCATCTAACTAGACACAAGATCACCTAAGAGCGGAATCACCCAAGCTCAAAGCAAAATACCCAAGAAGAAACATAATCACCCAAGTACAAAGTGGATCCACCCAAGTAGGATGAATTGGACCAAGGATTTGAATAGAAATGGAATCACCCAAGTATAGAGTGGATTCTTCCAACTAGAGGTGGAACTGCCCAACAATAGGGTGAAATCACCCAAGGATGGAAAAAAGGACTAAAAAATACAATTAGAAGACACAAGATGGATGATAATGAGACAATCTAAAAATATGCACAGGTAGGCATAAGAAGACACGCCGGAAAGCATAAACCTAGATTAATCAAGTAGGTGTGACAATCAATGTAGGATCACATCGCAAGTGCTACTATACTATTTACCTACATCTAGATAGCTAGAGATCACAACCCACAAGGGTGAAGGATCTCTTACCAATGGAAACCAAAAGGAGATACCTCAGTAATCTTTATCTCAGTGCATGAAAGTACATTGTGAGTAACTTCAGGTTACAATATGCATCGCCTACACCACTTTGACTAACAACTAAATGGTCTTAAGACAGGATAAAATAAGCGATCTAGTGACTCCTCTATATACTAGGAGGGTATACGAGGCACATTTGTAAACCCTATCCTATCACAAGTATGGTTCATGAATGTCAACTAAGCCATTCGAATAAACCATGCACTCTTAACTTGGTATCTTTTGAGTATTAGAGCTTCGCTAAATACAAAGTGATTAGATTGAGGTACAACTCTCATTCTCCACCCTTTATATACCTTGTCAATTCACATGGTTAAGGTCGTACCTTGGGAGGATAAAATCCCCAAGTAGGCCTCCTAAAAGAAAGGCTATGCTAGACATTTTTGATCTCTAGGCTTGCATGAAACGCAAGGAGAGAACATACATGCAAACTAGCATTCCTAAGAAAACACTACAAGATGGATCAATTTCTCATTTCTAATACCGAAGCTCATTGAATGGTACAAGGGGAGATAATACACCAACAAATGATCCCAAACACAACAAAGAATAAATTGACCCTTTAGTGAAATTGAAGTGTTCCTAGATTAGTGGTAAAATAAAAAGTCTTTGGCCATGTCTTGCAAGAAACAATGTTAGATGTTTAATTCATCAATCTTCAACTATTCGAAGTTGCAAGAAAACATTAGTGTGATCACAATCTTAAGACAAGTTAGCAGGTTAGTATAAAAAATCTATGAAACATGATTAAGAAGCTGAAAAATATGAACACATTTATATTTTCAGAATCATCCAAGAATAGGTTAGGTTCACCCAAAAGTTTGCTTCACCCAAGAATTCATGTATCCACCTCTGTGTGAATAGCTGTGTAAAGTTTCCCTAGAAATAATAGTCACCCAAAAAATTTCAAAGCAACCCAAGTGTAGCAGAGTTGCCCCAAAGTAGCAAAACCACCTAAAGATGGTATATCCACCCAAGAGTTAGCACTTGAGATCGACTCTGTATGAATAGGTTTGTAGGATTGCCCAAGAAATAATAGAGTCACCTATTTTTCTATAGAATTGCCCCTATGCAAGTGTGAGAGGGCTGACTATAGAGCCACCAAAGAGATCACAAAATCACCCAAGTGTGAGTAGATCTGCTTGTTTGCAGAACACAAACACCAAGTACCTACAACACACTATTAGAGGAAAGCTGAAGCAAAGCTACCTTTACAAAGTCACATCCACTTATTCAAACATGTATTTGCCTTTGCAGAACCTGAAAATGTAAAACAACTCCAAAAAGGCCAAATTTTGTTTAAAAAAATCGTGACATGGGTCCCATTGAGCATGCCAAAATGTGTGTAAGGAAAATGGTGTTCAATGTGAATTAAATTAACAACAAAATCAATCAAAACACACAAAAACAAAATAACAATCAGATTAGGCCTAAGAGAGCTCAAAACTTGATGAATTTCAATGAAACTCATGTATGTTGAAGCCCTCGATGCATTGATTAGCCCAAGATGATTGATTTGGATGTGTGCTCACTTGTTTCCTTTTTCTCAAGGTTGCATGATATAATAAAAATGGTTGTGTTGCGTATATGAGGAGAGGAGAGATGAAATGGATGGATAAAATTAGATCTTAAAAGATCAAGGGTTGGGAATGGATGTGACACCTTAAGGCATGAGATGATGCCAAGTGTCAAGTGGAGGATGAATGTGAGGGAAATTGTACTCTTGGAGTATGGAGATGAGAATTTTTCATACATGAAAAGATTATCCTCACTCTCCAAGGTAAGGGGATGAGGGAGAATAAAGGAATTCTTTAATTCCTTTGAAGTACTTTGGAGTACTTTGAAAGGGAAACCCATGTGGGTGTCCCTTCCAATATGGGAAGTATTTAATGAAAGAGGGTATTAGGTGGGTAGATAGAAATAGAGAGGTGATTAGCCTTTCGTAATCACATGATTAGAAATGTGCAAATGATTAGAGAGGGGTGAGGTGGGGATTAGGATTAGGATTAGTGCAAGTGAGGGAGTATAGAAGATGTGACACCTCCTAATCAATGATTAAGTGTGTGCACGTGATTAGTGAGGGGATTAGGATTAGGATTAGGGGGTAATAGAAAATTATTAAAGATGTGACATATGGGGAGAATTAAAAAAATATAAATTATTTATTTAATTTTTGGAAGAAAGGGAATAAGGTCGAGAAATAGGAATTAAATTAAATAAATAGGGAAATTTATTTAATTTAATAGGTTTGAATGAGAATAAGGATGGGAACTAGGAATTTAATTGAACAAATATGGATATTTATTTGATTTAATAGATGAAAAGGATATAGACGAAAAATAAGATAAAATTGACCAAATGATAGTGGTCAATTTTAGGTGTCTATATTGGTAAAATTAGATTTTTCTAATGGTCCTTTTGTGAAAATAAGAATGAATGTAGCGAAAGAGGTATGAAAGCAACCACTAGATTATGAGAACCTTATATTTTGTTGTTGAAATTATTCTAATGTAGGACATTTGGCCAAAGGGTGTCTAGATAAAAATGGATCCTTAGCAGTGTTACTTAGTGGAAAGACATTTCCCCAAGTGATCAACTAGTAGGAAGCTCCTTTGATTCTATGCCTAATAACCTAACTAATCAATCAAAATTTATAAAGGATAAGTCATTTGAGGGTGAGGAAACTCAATCAGTGGACCAAGTAGAGGAATTTGGAAAGGAAAGTACATATAGGAAACATAAAGAGAATAAGTGTTTTAAGAAGGATAGAGTAGAGTCCTCGAAAGAGCAACAATATTTTATAGTAATTTGAAAATAAGATGTTTTAAGTTTCAAAAGGAAGACAATCTTAATTTTTTGTTGTATTGTTAACAAACTAGGTAGAGAAGTAATATTTGGATGGGATGCGTGTGGTTGATTATTTCTACTTGAAGGATGATTTCCCTTTAGATATTAGAGGGGATAGTGACAAAGAAATATACCATATTGTCAGTACCCTAGAAAGAGGTGGTTGAACCATAGTATAAATTTAAAAGACTAAAAAGAAAAATAAATTCTCTAAGATTATGATTTTAAGAGCATGTGTTAAAAAATAAATGTATATATTAAGAAGATAAGATGACGAATGTATTGCTCTTATGATTTTACAATATCTTTTGAAGAGGTATTTGTAAGCAGTAACTTTGTTTCTTTCAAGGAAGGGACTCAATTGTACCTTGGCTAAATTACTTAAAAAATCCATACAATTAATTTATACCCTATTGAACCTTGAATAGATACGAGTTGAGGTTAATTAATGTACATTGAGATAATTTGAGTAATATGAGATAAAAAATGTTGAAATGATTAAGATGAGAATCAAGGAATATAGAAATTGGTGTAGTGTTGATTTTGAATGCTATGATTGTTTGAGATGTGATAAAATTGAAAACTAATATTTAATTAGTGATCAAAGACTCGTAACAAAAGAATCACAAGTTTTCT
Organism: Sequoia sempervirens; assembly: GCA_007258455.2. Taxonomy (NCBI): domain Eukaryota; kingdom Viridiplantae; phylum Streptophyta; class Pinopsida; order Cupressales; family Cupressaceae; genus Sequoia; species Sequoia sempervirens. The sequence goes on along the minus strand of VDFB02134336.1, from coordinate 38,992 downwards.
AGATGTTGGGATAGGGTTGTGCCATGATCTAGACCTTGGGACATTTTCCCTTGGTATGGTTGTGTTCATTATAGAATTTTAGCTCTATTATCTATAGACCCTATTCATCATTATGTGTAACAACACTTGAGAAAGTGTGGTGTTAACATACACTATAAAGGATTTGCTATGTATTGAAGGAACACCATTCAACTTTCTTGATGATAGTTAATCCCTTAGGTTGATTTGAAAAATATGAAATATAGAAAACTGAAAGTGATTGATGTTGATTACTAGTTGTTCTATCTAATACAGCATGAGATTGAGTCATGTATTGGTTCTCTATGATGTGTATGATTGAATATATGGGTGTAAAATACTATGAATTAATAATGAACATGACCTAGGATAATAAATTTAAATACATAATCATGGACACACAATTCAAAACTTTTGGTGCATAGTTCAACAAGTGACAACTATATCTCAAGATTGTTAACCTTGAAAGAGAGAAATAAAAAAAATTAAAACTAGACGACTAGATTGTATCTATAATTCTATCTAGAAGATAAGATTGTATGCACACTCTAACCTCAAAAGATAAATATTGTTAAAAATCCAAAATAAATAATGAGCCTATACAATTATAGCATACACCCAAAGTGATGTAAAACGTACACATAAAAGCATTAATACGTACTTCTATTCTCTATATCTATAAATTTTATTTAGAGAGAATATAATATAATATAATATTATAGAAGACTTGTAATGTCCATGAGATCGAGATGGCCTATGGGACAATAGGCCCTGCTATTTTTTCTTTATGAAGTCCTTATCTTTTATTATTCAATTTGTTAATGAGCTCTCCCATTCTCTTAACCTTCTTATTGAATAAATTGTGAAAATACATTGCTACTAAATTATTTATGTACTTGACCCATATATATTTGTATGCATTGTAATCTAGAATAAAGTGTTTATCTGTTTCCATTGTCCTTGTTATGCAAAAGACACATAGCCTCTCTTCCTAAGCCTCTTTTGGCCTTTTCCAACTACCTATTTTTACATCGAAGACAATGTGAGTTAGTCCTCAACTAGGTAATGAGAATCTTTGACTCCCATGGGATATTGCCCTCTAAATAGGCCTTTTGTTGATGGTCCGAGGTGGGGTTAAATTCTTCAAGTTAATATTTCTTTTATCCTTAACCTCTTTTCCCACATAGCCTTGTGAAACTTATTTACAACAAAAACTTTTATTTCTTGACCATTATTAGGGAAAACATTCAAGTGAATGTGCCACTTGTTCGTCCACTTGTAATTTTGCTTCATCCACTACCTTTTTCTTTCATTCAAGACATCTTGAAACACAATATTGGGCCAAAGATTTGCTTGCATTTGCTCAATTATTTTCATATATCTTAAAAGACACATCATACTGATTACTTAATACAAATTGCATTGGTTTCAGTTAGAAGAATCTCACAAGGGACCAATGCTTTTAACATGAATTTGCTTGTGACCATGTGTTATTGATTTTTTTATTTGCATCCATTTACTGTCAGAAGTATTGCTAGCCCAAATTTCACATCGACAAAGCACCACTGGAATTACCAGTAGTCCAAATAGAGTTTGAATAGTTTCCTAATCCCATAACTCTACCTTTGTATCTATTTTGAAAGTAAAAAATGTTCTTTACCATTCCAAAATTATTTTTTCTCTGTAAATTCCCTAACTAAACTTATTATTGAAGTCAATCCCAAAATATTTATACTCCATTACTTCCTCTAAAATAGATACTTACTTTAAAATAAAAATTAAAATGGTTCATTTTCTTTATGTTGAAAAATGATCATATCTTGATCTCACTAATATTAATTTCCATATCCACATCTTTATAAAAGTGTTCAAATGCTCTTACGACCCTTGTAAAACCTAGCAATCAAAATAAGATAATTAACTTACAAAAAAAGGATCTCTTTCTTGCTAAGAAACATCATAAGTCCCTTCTTACATCTATGGAAATTGTTAAGAGGAGCAAGTTTTATGTACTCTTGGAGAAAACTAATCATTATGTAATTTGCAAGCTACAACTGTTTTGTTTTTGCATATGTTTAGTATTGATTTTTGTTGATGTTGATTCCTTTATGACTCCTTTTCATGATTCTTATCTTGAAAGCACCTTTTGTACATTATTTTTTACTATTATTATATGCCTTTTTCCAATAAAAATAAAACAAAAGAGGATTTCTTTCAACCAAATTGCCAAAGCTCTAAGTTGCCGAAGCGCTGATCACATGAGCACCGCTACAGTCGAGGGCTAATACTTCTTTCACAAGGGTTAAAAAAGATTCTCTCTGACTCGCATTTACCCGTGGTCCGATCTCAAACGTACGGCCGTTAGAATTAATTCTACTGCGGGAACAGCCTTTTTTGGCCGCTAATCCCGTGGAATGGAGATGCGACGGGCATGCCGAGTTTATTAACTACATAAACCATGGTAATCATGGCATTTCTTGTTCTTTCTCTCTCCTCTTCTCCTCTCGTCTGGATCGATCGGTACGATATATCACGTTATACACATTAGTGGTACGTCTCGTGATCGATCCGGGTGCCCGAGCAAACAAACAAAAAGGTTCTATGGAGGGCTGGAGTTATTATTTATCTGGGATCTCAGCTGAAATAAAGGGGCAAGAGGAAGACAATTGCAGAACTGAAGATTCCTATTGTTGATCTAGTTTGATTATTTTTCGTTTTCTCATTTTGGGTGTAGACGTGGCGAATGAGCTGGATGAGCTCTGTCAACCGCCCTGGCAGGCTGAGAGGAGGCTTACGGGCTGCCATGGAGGTCTCTCCTGGCAAATTCCTGCTGTGTTTTTTCGGGCTTTCCTTCATCGGATGGCTGATTGTCAAGTAAGTTGCTTCTTTATATGTCTTTACTAATTTCTCACAATAACATAGTAGTCTATGGAAACGCATAACCCAAGAGTACATAATTGTCCAGGGCAAGCCAAAGCCAAGGCTGTGCCATACTAATAGTCTATGGAACTACAAAGCCAAAGGAAAATTCAACGGTAAGGTTGCATTACAATGCGGAGTGTGAAGTTCACAGAGAGCAAATCAATTCATTCCCTTCTCGATTATAGGAATTTCCATCGTTAATTTTGATGAGAAATTCACATGCTTTTGTGTCTCCCCTCTTTAATGAGGGCAGGAATAGGTTCAAACCTCTATATGATGTACTTAACTCGGACGCCACGCTACAATCCATGATTATTAGATGATGTTTGTAGAAACACAAAGCCAAAGCTGCACTAGCATGCAAATTCTAACTGCATAGGCAGAGAATCAATTTGCGACGACGCATAATTGAGCGTAGGCTTCTATTGTTGTTTTCTGGCTAGAAATTCCTATACTTTTGCAAGTTTTTCCTCCTCAAGGAGTTTCGGTGTAGAATTAACTTCAGGATTTCAAGGCAAAAGGGTGCCACTGTCGGTGGAGTAATCCACAACTCATAGATGATATCTCAGCCTGGAGTTCTTTGAAGTTTTCTTTGACCAATGCTTTAATTTTGTCATTTATATAATTTAAAGTATTTTCTCGAAGACTGCTTCAAAAAATATGCCCAGTTAAACTTATTTTTCCTGAAATGTTTCACCCAGAAAATATACCACAATTGCTTACTTGCACTTAAGAATGATTAAAAGAATTTATACTTTAGATGTGGATTTTTAAAATTCACACAATCCTTGCCACTTGGAATCAATAATGCTTATGGAAAATAATATTGTAAAACTTAGTGAATTTGAATGCTTCCAGTAAATTTCTCATAGTTTTGTAATTGCACCTCTGAAGGCTTGGCTTTAAGGACTTTAGATTATAGATGCAAATTTTACTAACCCTGCATCGTGAATCCTTTGGAAAAAATTAAAAAGTAAACTTGCCGATTTGAAATGCTCAATCAGTAAATATTCCAAAATTGTAGACTGTTATCTAAGAATGTGTTTAATAACTTAAATTCTAGGTGCAGATTTTATTTAACACTTTGCATTGAGAATGCTTTGGAAAAAATATATGCTAAATCTTGCTGACTGGAAACGTTTCATCCAGCAAACAATTAAAAAATTCTGCACTTGCATAGAAGAATGCTATAAATACCATACGTTCTAGATGCAGATGTTCCTTAACACTTTTCTTCAAGAAAAAATTGGAAAATTTACATCATAACTTGCATCTAAGTATGTTTTAAAGACTTCATAATCCAGATCCAGATTTAACTTCACCCTCTGTATCAACAATTCTTTTAGAAAAATTACATCGTAAAACTTGATGAATAAAAATGATTTGTCTAGTCAATATTGTATAATTCTTTTCTAGATATAAGAATTCTTTAGATATTTTACATCCTGGATGCAGTTACGTAAACTTTTGCATTGAGGATGCTTAAGAAAAATTACACAGTAAAACTTGCTTAACTTAAATGCTTCAATCGGCATGCATTCCAAGATTCTTTACTTGCATCTAAAATTTCTATAAGTACCTTATATTCTAGATGGAGAATTTACTTGACCCCTTGCATCCTAAATGTTTGAGAAAGAGTAAGTACATGGTGCAACTTGCTGAATTGAAACACTTCATCCATAAAATATTCCGAAAAATGCATACATCTAAGAATATTTTACAAAAACTGCACTTTGAAACTAAATACATATTTTACTTACCCCTTTCCATCAAGAATGCTTGAGAAAAAATACACACTAGAACTTGCTCGAATGAAATGCTTCATCCAGCAAAAATTTCAAAACTCTGCGTGCATATAAGAATGTTTTAAAAACCTTAATATTATATTATCAGATTATTCTTAAAACCTTAGCATCAAGAATAGCTGGGAAAAATTATATGCTACAACTGGCTAAATTGAAATGCTTCATCCATCAAATATTCCAAAATCCTGCATTTGCATCCAAAAATGCTATAAAGACTTTACATTCTAGATGCAGATTTCATTTATCCCATTGCATCTGAACTGCTTTGGAAAAATTACATTGAAAAACTTCCTGAATTGAAATGCTTCATCCAACAACTATTCTAAACTTTGTACTTGCATCGCATATGCTTTAAAGAATTTACATTTAAAATCCAGATACTACTTAACCTTTGGATGGCAGATGCCTCAGCTACCAATTCTTTAAGAATATTGCTCTGTAAATAAATTTTATAAGCGTGGATGGTAAATAAGCGTGGATGGCAAAGCCCTTTTAATTACTGTGGATGGTAAATAACTGTATCAATTATAAATTTTATCACAATGTTCATTAGAGGGAATTGAACTTGTGACCCCCTTAAATGAATGACATGCTCACAGTAAAAGGTCATTACCTCATGGATATGTTTACCGGTACTTTAAATTTTATGTCTCTCAAAAGTTTCGGTCATGAGTGATTAAAAAAATATGCATTGGTAAAACTTGTGAACATGAAATGCTTCATGAAAATATTCCAAAATTATGTACTTGTATCAATGAGAATTTTAAAGATGTTATATTATACATGTAGATGTTATATTATACATGTAGATTTTACATTTTAAAATGTTAGGTAAACACTTCTCAAGTAAGTTTTTGTTTTATGTAATTTTTGCATGGCACATACTTAAAGACGGCGTTTTTGCTAAAATTCCAATCACGATGACTAATTACCTAATGCTTTGAAAACATTGAATTAATCACACAAATCATTGAAATGTAAAATTGTGGAAATGAGAAAATGGGAGCATACATAGATAATTACTCCTCATAACTTGTTTTTCATTCCTTTGAAAAACATTCAAGGAAACCTCCACAACCGATAAAACTCACAATTGCATGGAAATCAATTGTATCTTACATTCAATTTTCTAGGCCTGCAGAAAACTTGGTCTTTCAATCTATGTTCCTAGGGGATGCCCCTACCATTTTTTGACATGTCCCCTTACCAGGGACATTTCGAGGACTTAGGGATGCCTTGGAAATGCGCCCCCCATTGTCTCCAAACAAACAAATTTGGCCCTAATGTCCCAAAAACATCCCAAAAACATAGGGACTTCTTGGGAACATCAATGACATCTCTTGACCGTCCTGTGGACAGCTAGCCATCACTTTCAATTACACTCAATTTCTTTTATAAACAATGCTCAAAATATTTTTGAAAATATTTTATTGTTCTTTTGTGGTTTCCCACACCACTCTCAACACTAAATGAGAGATTTTGGTCTACAAAACACCAGATTTTCAAGCTCTGTTATGGTGTATGACAGTCACATGTTGTCAGGGTTGACTTTGCAAGTTTTGAAAGCAGTTTTCAGCCATTTCAATTGGTAAAATAGCAGGGTTTTTAAGATAAAATTATGGAAAACCACACCTAAGATTTCAAGCTCCATTTGTATCTCTCAAGGTGATGTTTCAATCCCAAGATAGTGATTTCATATCACTGAAAACAACAGTTTTTAGTTGTTTTTGCAGTCACAAAATTGCAGGTTTGCGACATATAACAGCAAAGGTTTCAGTCTTATTGAGGCAGTCTCCTTTCCAATCTCAATACAAAGCCAAGAACTAATTGTCTCTTTTGTCAACCACTACAATTTTGAGACAATGGAGATAGGCTCATTGGTTGCACAAGTTCTTTGCAAGTTTAGGGGTAGCAGCATATTTTCTATGTTTTTGTCATTTTGTAGTTGGAACTTGCAGCCTTTGGGCATTTTTTTGTAAATGTTATGTATAAAGATCTATAATGTATATGATGAATACCATATCAATGTTACTATATGAATATTTGAAATTTAATTTCCCTATATTTTTAAAAATTCCCTATTTTTTTAATAGTGTCTCCTATCGTCCCCTAAAATGGCCTCCAAAAAATTTGTCCCTGAAACTTGTCCCCTCATTCCCTACCATCCTCATCCCGAAAATTTGGTGGAACATAGATTAATCCTTAGAAAGACAATGTGAATAAAATGCTTGTAGTCTTCTATCTTGCTCCTATCTTTATACTAATTTAGCTTAAAATCTAATCTTCCAAAATAGCAATCTTATCTCATGCGGGAGCTGACTTGGAAGATAAGTCTAAATCATTAGTGATTATCTACACTTTATTAGCTAAATAAAAGACTTCCACTTTAATCACTAAAGTGAAATACAAAATAGACTAACTTGAACCACTTGAACTTTTCCTTGCACTTTCACATTGAATCTGTGTGGAGGTTTTTATCCGAGCAAAAAAACTCAACATTCTCTATAAGAGAGGAAGGAATTCTGCACCAATCCAAGTTTGTCTTTGAAGACTTCAAACTTAAATGGCTTGATTAGAATATCAACTACTTGTTGATCTATGGAAATGTACTGGAGCTTAATTGTTCCCTTATGGACCTTGTCTCAGATGAAGTGATATCTGATCTCTATGTGCTTGGACTTGTCATGAAACACTAGATTCTTCGAGAGTTTAACACAACTCTGGTTATCACAATAAATCACCGTGGGATCCAACTCTTGATCAAACAACCCTGCAAGTAACTTGTGAAGCCAAATGGCCTCACAGCTAGCGATATGAGCTGCCATATACTTTGCCTCTGTTGTGCTTATTGCCACTGAAGTTTGCTTCTTGCTGAACCAGGATACCATTCGTAAACCCCAGCTGAAGCAACACCCTGAGGTGCTCTTTCTATCTGTTTCACTACCTACCCAATCAAAGTCTGGATATCCCTGCAACTTCACTTTACTATCTCTAAGATATCTTAGCCCATACTCCACTATGCACTTCAAATATTTGAGCACATGTTTTGCTGCTACCCAATGCTCTTGCCTGGGCTCCACCATGAACTGATTTTCAAGGTGTTCATTGCACAACATAAATCTAGTTTAGTGTTGACCAAATACATAAAAGGGACATATCAGTTGCCTGTACCATGTGGGATCAATCACCTCCAAATTTGAAGATGTTACACACTTCAGATTAGCGATCATAAGTGTGGCCAAAGGTCTACGATCCTCCATCTAAAATCACTGTAGGATCTCAACTACATACTATGCCCAAGGAAAATCTCTCCTGGTCTTTGCCAAACCTCTAACCTCAAAAAGTAATGCATTTAGGCCAATGTCCTTCATCTCAAACTCAATAGATAAATCTGTCGCGCACCTTCCAATGAGCTTCTTTGCACATGTAATGAATAAATAATCTATGCACACCAAAATAAGAAGATCAGATCCAACAACTATGTAATAAAGATTAGAATCTGCTTGACGTTTGATGAAGCCCACACTTAGCACATATTCATCTATCATCGAATAGCATGCCCTGGGTTCCTATTTGAGTCCATACAAGGCTTTCTTAAGCCTACAAGCATGGGATTCCTTCTCATTTATCTCAAAGCCTTGAGGCTATTCTATATGCACTTTTTCTTTAATGAGATCATTAAGAAAAGCTGCCTTAACATCCATCTGATGTATTTTCCTGCCTTGACTGAATCTAACGAAATAACTATTCTAATGGAAGTGTATTTGGTGACTAGAGCAAAAGTCTCTGCATATTCCACTCCCTCCTTTTGGGAGAACCCTCTCGTCACAAACCTCGCTTTGTACTCTTCAACGCTGCCATCTGCAACATGCTTGATTTTATAGAGCCACCTGGAACTCACAATTGACTTCCCTTCTGGTCTTGGCCCAATGCCCCATACATTGTTTGTCATGATAGAGGTGTGCTCCACTATGGCATCCTACCAAACTTGCTGTTCTACAACTTCCTAAAAGTTGGAAGTCTCTAAATCATTGGTGTTAGTCACCAATGTTGCTAGAACTGGTTCACCTTGTAACCTATAAAGATTGCTTCTCTAACCCCTATCACCTATGTTGTAATTGGGCTAGATCCCATTGGCCTGATAAGAACTTGTTGATCCTTGAATTCAATTGTAAAACCCTTATCCTCCATTATTGAAACTGAAAGAAAATTCTTCTTGAGTCTAGGAACAAACAAAACTTCATCAACCTCTAAAGAGATACTTGACTAAAGTTGAAAGGGAATAGTACCAACTCCTTCTATTGAATACTTGGCACCATTACCAAGTTCAATCTGAACTCCAAAATTATGTTTCCTGAAATTGGTAAAATATCCCTTGACTGATGTCATATACCTAGAAGCCCCACTATCCACATACCAATCATTCCTCGAAATGTAAGAAACCATAGAGAACTCCCTCTCAAACTTGGTAGCAAATTCGTCCATCTGAGTTTTTGCAAAGATTATTACCTCCTCCCGTTGCTGCTTTCCTTGGTTCTTCTTGTCTGGACATTCTGATGCATAATGAACAAACATATGACAACTAAAACACTTGATTTTAGTCAAGTCCGTTTTTCCCTGGCTGTGAGGATGCTTCCTTACTCTTTCCTTTACCCTTGATGTTTGTTTCCATTCTTGTTTCAAAATCTAGGTTATGAATTTGTTGAAACCGTAGCTACTAGCTGCTCTAGCCAATGCTAAAAAACCTTAGTTTGTCACTCCCTAGCAAAACCTAGCTGCTAGAAAATTTTGTGTATTTAGAAAACCTCCTGAAATAAAAAACCTGGTTTGCTGCCCTAGCAAATGTTGCCACCTCCTTCTACCCTAGTTGCGGCTACCCTAGCTGCTGGAAAATTTCTTCAAAGAAAAAAAATGGCGTAAAAATCTTTGCATAAAACTGAAAATCCATCAATAGAAAACCTTGTCCGCAGTCATAGAAACCCTATGATTTTTCAAAAATTAACTCAAAATTTTTAACCTTTAAATTTTTTTTGTGATTTCAGACAATCTCCAGCCCGCAATTTTCAAACTATTTGGTCGCACTTTTCCTCACGAAAATCAGATGCGATTTTGCTCACAATTTCACTTAGGAAAAAAATCGCTGTTTTCATTCACAAAAAAATCTGCAATTTCTTCCTCTCCTTGGTTGTGCAATTTCTTCACAAAACTCTACACAAGTTTCCTTTTGATTTTTAACATTAAAATGGTTGCGATTTTCCTCACGAAAATAACCTGGAAATTTTTCCTTGCTACTTCAATGAGGCTTTGATAACATGTTAAATTCCAATCACGAAGACTAATTACCTAATGCTTTGAAAACATTGAATTCATCACACAAGTCATTGGAATTCAAAAGTGTAGAAATGAAAAAAATTGGAAGCATACATAGTTAATTAGTCCTTATAACTTGTTTTTCATTCCTTAGAAAAATTTACAAGGAAACCTTGACAATTGATATAACTCACAGTTGCACAGAAACTAACTGTATCTTACGTTTAGTTTTTTAATTTTCCAGTCCTTTGGAAAACTTAGTCTTTCAGTCCTTCAATAGACAATGTAAGTGAAATGCTTACAGTCTTCTATCTTGCTCCTATCTTTATACTAATTCAGCTAAAAATCTAATCTTCCAAAATAGGAATCTTATCTAATGCAGGAAATGACTTGGAAGATAAAATCTAAGTCATTAGTGATTATCTACACTTTATAAGACTTATTTAGCTAAATAAAAGACTTTCACTTCAATCACCAAAGTGAAATACAAAATAGACTTACTCAAACCACTTGAACTTTTCCCCGCACATTTACACTGAACATGTGCAGAAGTTCCTATTGGAGCTAACAAATTCAATAATTTTAGCTTAAAGAAATGTTATTATTTAAATTTCTCCTTTAGTACTACTATTTTTGAAATCCTTCAGCAAAGACTATTTGTGAAACTTTGCTTGATATGCTTCATCTAGTGAATATTCCAAAGTTCTTTCCAGGCACCTCCTAATGCTTGAAAGACTCAATATTCTAGATGCAGATTTTACATTCCAAATGTTAGATAAAATTTTCAACAATTCTGTACATTAAAGTTTTCATCGTTTACTACTTTAAGGCCTCTGCACTCTTTGATGCGTCTGATCCTTCAGCTAAGAATGCTTTAAGGCCTCTGCACTCTTTGATGCGTCTGATCCTTCAGCTAAGAATGCTTTAAGTCCTCTGCACTCTTTGATGCGTCTGATCCTTCAGCTAAGAATGCTTTAAGTTTTATGATATAAATGTTTACTCCAAGACTACTATTAAAACATATGTGAGGAATACGTGCTATTTACAAGTGCTTTAAACAATTGAATACCCTTTAATGAACAAGTGCCTGCTGTAGAAGATACATTTTTTTCCTGAAGTGGACATGTGTGAGGCCATTTGCCCATCAAAATACTGCACCCTTCTATACACCATACAATCTTGAATGGTGACATAGCCTTCTACAGCAGGACATCTTATCAAGTAGGAAATTTCTGATTCTCAGATTTTAGGGTGGTTTATGCATAACAGGTCCATCATCAAGGGAACAGATATTGAATAGAATCTCGTTTGCATAAAAATTACCTTTTAATAGCAAGATCAACTCATTTTTACCTTTGACATCAAACGAGTCTGCAGTAGAGGTTTTGATGGATACCTGTCTAATTTTGATAATCCTGAAGTTTCAGGTACTGTGCAATCTACTGTCAGAGATGATAGAGATGATATGGTTTGGCTTCAATAAAGAGGTGAATTTTAAGATTCACACATTATTTACATTAAGAGGCCTGGCTCAAACGTGTTAGCAATAGGGCTTTGGTAATTCTTTTTACTGCAAATTTCCTCTAGAGACGTTGGTTAAGATTTTTCATGGCAAAGGTTAATTCAATTTGGGTTGCTGAGTTGTATGCTGCTTGGCTTTTAATTGGATTTGAAGGTCCATCCAAAACACGAGATCTAATGGGTGTAGTTTTTCGTCATTTCCATCTTGCTTCCTCACAGTGTGCAACATCTGTTCTTCATTGGTCCAAGTTTCCACCTTTTGATTTGCTTGTTTTATTGATTAGGCTTCACACTTGTATAACTCCCATTATACTGTAAACAATTTGTTCTTCACATATATCATGCTGGTGCCCTTAGACCCTTGACTTTCCTTTCATATTTATCCACAGATAGTGCAGGGCATCTTTACCTCCCAGATATTCTCAGATTTTGTTTGTTCTTTTGCAAAAAATCTGCAGGTAAACTCAAAGCCATCTCTCTAAACAGATGCAAAGCAGCTGTCCCATAGACTTAGTCTGAAATTGCAAATTGAGATTCTGAAACAAATCACTAGCATTTAAAAAAAATCTTCTAATACCATCCTGGAAACTTAAGGTCAATGATATAACATCCATTTTAGACTTTTACAGAAAATCAGGGATGCAAAATTCAAATGAGAAATGAATCTATTCTTTGTAAATCCTTACAAAAATGTAAATATCTGGAAATAGGAAACAGTAGACTAAGTCTGCAAATTTGTTTATACTACATTAAAGATGTTGAAAGCCTGCAGGCTGTTGTTGAATGTTTTAAATTTCAAACTCATATCCCTGTTGACACCTTTGCTAAAATTCCTGAACCATGATGATGCTAAAACTCTGCTAAATTGTTGTGTATTGACTGATAGTAGAGGGTGAAGAATGCTGTAGGCTGAGCAAGTAAGCGGAGAAAACTAAACACTGGAGAAAAATGATCCAAATTAGATGGTTTGGGGACTTTTCTACTGCTTTGTTGGTTCCAAGACAAAATTAGGGTTTATAAATTGGACTCTTACGGGTTTTCTGCAATGTTTAGTTTTGTATGGAACATGCAGGAGATGTATTCTGATTCCTGCAGGTATCCCTTTTTTTGAGAGGCATCTTCTGGAAACACCAAGAGGTCTCAGAAATGTGGTAGATGTTTGGGGGTGTCTCCTATTATCCTCAAACTTATCTACTATACAGGAGATGCATCTGGGAAACAGACGTGCGCCCCACAGTTCGGAGATATGTCTTTCAATATCAGTGATCCTTAGGGACCCTATTAGTCAAGGCAATTCTCTATAAGATGATTTTAGCAGGCACTTGGTGATAACTCCACAGTTGTTACTTCAGAAAACAAGAAAGGGTAGTTCCTTTTTGCATCTGGATGTACCATGAAGCAAACCATCTTTTGCTCTTATATATTGGTTGTGGCATATATTGCAGGCCTTTTATACTCCCTGTGCTTATCAAACTTGATTTCTTTGTTTCTTTTATTTTGCTAGAGGAGTTTTCCATTTTTTGGATGGCTGTTATTCCTAAACTTGTTTTAGTGGTTCAGACTAACTTCCTTTGGACATTTGTGGACAAATATAATTTTGATTATAAATAAGCTAGTATAGATATCTTAAATACATCTATCTAAAAAATGCTGAGTGATATTAGTTATTTTATTTTACTTTAGAACTATTTTAAGAAATATTTCATTTTATTTACATTGTTTTGTTTATTTTTATTTGAAGAGCTATTTTTATTCTAAGTCATAGGGTTTGCCAAATTTTGGCCATGAAGTTAGCTGAATTTCGGCCATGAAGTTTGAAATTTGGCGAACTTTAAAAGAAAACCTAAAAAATTGTTCTAGTTCGCCCAAAAAATTCGTATGGAATAGGGCATAAGTTTTTTTATTAAAATATATTAGAAAAACACCGAGTCTCAAATCTGATATGCATGCGCTGTTTCTTTAATCACCAGTTGCAGGCAGTGTACAATCAATTTGTCTGAGCGCCATATGCTTTTGCTTCTAGGCCATCTCAATTGATTTGTTTGAGTGTCTTTTTCTTTTATAAAACTCAAGGAATGAATTAATTCGCGTACTTTTTTTCATACAATCGTCACTTTTTCTTCTCGTGAAATGTAATAAAGTTACTCTTACGCTTTTATTTCTCCATGGACTTCAATTCAGTTATGTATTTTTTCTTTTAAATTGGTCTATACTTAAATTGTCACCTTGTGACTTACAATCCACATTAATCCGTGGTAAAAAGACTTTAAACTATTTTTCCCTATTATGGTAATCTTATTCTTTTGCTTTTCATTAATTAAGCATCTTTTCTTATTACTTCAACTTTTTCCTTGCTATACATTTTACTTTGCTTATTTATTTTTCTTTTTGTTTTAAATAATTGGATTTTTTTTTTAATTTTGTTTTGTATTCAATAATAAATATATTAAAATTTAAATAAAATTTTTAGACACATTTATATTATAATAATATAATTTTTTAAAATTTATTGTAATGTATTCAAAATTACCATTATATTGTTTTATTTTTATGCCTTTATTATTATTCTTTTTTAAATTCAAATTTATATAAGGCCACAATTCTTTTTCCATTTTTTTCCCTTGTTGAACTTCATCTGAATTTTATTGTTGTCGAACACGAACATGAACTCAAGCCTTGCGACAGTTTTTATTTACTTAAGAGTTTTTATTTTTTTTATTTTTTTATAGGTAAGTGCTGTCAAGGGGACAACTCTCGAAAAATACGTTAAAAAAATGAATGCCTTATCCACTAGGGGTGCACCGACACAAATAAAAACTTTCCTTCTAGCCTAATATGCAACAACCCAAAAATGGGTGTGACCACAAATTATACCTCCAAAATTCCTTCTTTCTTTGAGGATCTTAGGGACATTGGATGTTTTTGTTTTGAAGGTGGGGATTTCTTTTTCTTCACCTCTGTCCAAGCCTGTTGGTCATCCGAGGAAGGATGCTGACCCAAGCACGAATCCACCAACAAGGAAGAACTAGGGTTGTAATCCACCGTAGTAGCCATCGAAAGCGGAGAAGAGACAAAATTGGAGACCTCCAAAGATGGAGAAGTAATGCCAACATCGTCTTGCTTTGAATCAGGCTTAGGCACCTGAACATAGTAGTCTTCCATAGCTGAGTGGGAGGGGACCAGAGCCGGAGCAGTTTTCTGTAGTGCAGGAGTGAAGGCACTAGCATTCTTTATAGAAGGTGAAACAGCATAATGTCTGGATTCAGCCCCAACCCACCATGAGGGGTGCTGTTTGGGGCAGCATTGGCATTCTCCCCAAAATGTCTTTTACCGCATTGTGCAATGACATGTTCGGTAGCAAAGCAAATTCGACACCTGAATGCAATCTTTTCATAATCTATCGGTTGGCGCCACCTTCTTTTTCCAACTTTGAGAAAGATTTCTGCTGGGAGGCCATTTGAAACATCCATTTCTACACATAAGCGAGCAAAAATCGAATTTTCATAGTTGACTGTTTCATTGGAGAGACCATGGTATTTCCCCAAGCTCTTGCCAATTGCTTTTAGACAGTCAATTTCCCAAAACTGTAATGGGAGGTAAGGTAAATGGACCCATAAAAATGTAGATGAAAATGACACTATGCGTGGATCAAATGAAGGGGACCAGGTTTTCATGTATAGAAAATCCCCTTGGAAGAACCAAGGCCCTGTTTTTAACACCATTTCCTTGTCATCCATAGATTCAAATTCTAGGATAAAAAACCCTTTCGCACACGGGTAAATGCTGATTTCATCTTCTAGATATTCCTTCCAGTTTGCCTCAATCCATGAATGGAGGTCACATAATTTAGGCCAAACCTTAGTAAATCTACAAATCAGTGCGTGATCTTGCAAGTAGTCTTCTTTGTCACAGACAAGGTCATCTAGACTGATCTCAGGGGCAGATGCTTGCCGAACGGCAAATGGAGGACGCAAAGAGGCCCCGCTTTGAAGCCTAAGAGGCTTTGATTCTCTCTTGGTAGGGGATATACGGGTAGACACCGAGCCCAGGGAGCGCCCTGGCCCATGAATGTCCTTACGCGGAGAGGAAGGGCGGGCAGCAAGGGCATCGGCGAAGCTTTTTTGCTTGCAGCCTCCGCCATCCTAGCGCGGATCTAGCGAACCATCCACTGCATGCTTAACAAAATCCACATTGCCATTTTTCAGACTCAACATTTCCGCTAGTGAAGATTTAGGATTTCGCTCGGGAATGCCACACACTTGAACACACATGGAAGAATCGGATGTAGAACCAGAAACGACAAATGCCTTTGTTGACTTCGCCTCCCTGTAGGAACCTTCGCCATGGCCTTTTGCAAAGTGAGGCACGCCTGTAATCGAAGCAGATGCGGGGGTTTTCGGAGCAGACACCATTTTTTTTTAATTTACTTAAGAGTTATTTAATTTACTGAAAAGTTATTTTATTTACTTAAGATTTATTTTATTTATTTAATTAGAACTATTTAAGAATTATCTTATTTTTATTTACTTAAGATTTATTTTATAGTTTTAGTTTTAGAAAAAAGAAGATGTCAGCTGTGTTCTACTTCTTACATATACGGCTATGGCATGATGCTCTGTGCCTTGCTGCCACTGTGGAATGCCTATAGGCGTAAAAATCATGAGTCATTTGATCTTCTATGAGAATGACTTCCCTTTACAAGTGCAATTTATATTTATTCATTAATGTACTAAGATATTCCTTTGGACATTTTTAAATGCTCAATTACAATGTCTTCCCATAGCAGCAGAGTTCTGTTTCTAGCTTCACAAACTACAAGATTGCAATTTGGGCTATTCTTGTCTTTTTTTTTTCTATCATGAGATTAGTGTGCAGTGCGTCTATATGTTTGAATCTTCTGTATGGTACTGTATAGAAATTTTTAAATCAAATTTCTTTATTTAGGTTAGTCTTGAACTTTTGGTGTAGTTTTATCCCGAAAATTCATACATATTCTGAACATGTTTAATCTCTTGCATTAAGAGCTCAAAGTATGATAAATTGCAAAATAATAAATATCTAAGTGGTTTGGACTGTAGTGTAGTGCTGAATGTATTGTAGTTTATTGTAGTTTTCTGATGTCTTTAATTACATTTATACAACCCAGGCTTTAATATCGATGATATAGATGAGACTATGGCTAATTTTGCTTAAGATTCCTGCAAAATGATAGGCCTTTGGATCTACTACAGTTTTTCCTTACCCCAACCAATAAGAAGCCTTGTTAGGGATGCTAAATTGCTGATCACATCAACAAGCATCACTAACTACTGTATAATGTCCATCTATATAGCACTGTAGATATCGTAAAAAATGCTGAGTATACTTTATCATTAGGATATACAAATGCTTCTGAACAACGTTTTTGTTTAGATAGAGTAACTATGCCTTCCTAAACAATGATATAATGCTAATGCAGGAATGATATTCCACTGCAACTGTATGGTAGGATGATCTGTTCTAATGTTATGTTATACTCATTTGTGTCTGGTGTCAGGTTTGCTGCGACAGTACTGGCATGGATCTTTAGTCGGATATTTGGGGGTCCTGTTCAATTCCGTTTTGCAGGATTCAACTGTCTAAGGGATGTATCTGTGAAATTAAAGAAGGTTTGTTTCCTTCTCTAGGCATTCTCTAACAAATATTGAAGGTTTATTGGATGTTTGTTGATACTTATGACACAATCTCCACCTGTTATCATAAGTTTTTTTTTCTTGTTTAGTAACATGGTTTTTTCAGATATTTAGTTAGGTTCTCTTAAGATATAGTTATCCATCCAATGTTTAAGTGCCCCCTCGTATCAAGGTAGTTTTAACATGAAACCTTATTTTCTATTGAATCATTAGCCTTTTTAAACTGTCCACAATCCTAATCTTGCTTGATATCATAGGATTGCTCTCACACATTTCAGGACCAGTTCACAGCATCTATCACATGCAAGGTTGTATTCAATATGAAAATGCCATGGAAAATTTAACTGTAACGGCTGCCCATAAAATCATGAGTGTATCTAATTCATTTCTTAGAAAACTTCATAAGTTTATTTTATTTATACATACATGATACACTTCTATTAATAGAGTAATCTTTTATTACATAGAGAATTTAATTTTCAACTTTGTTGACTTATTTCAATACGTAATTGGGAGAACATGATAAATCATTTCAAACATGAGAACAATTCCATTTCCCTTTCTGTCATACATAATATATTAAGAGTATTTATGTTCTTGAATGACTTATTCTGAACTGTTTGCCAGTCATAGTTGTATCAAGATGGTTGGATGCACTTGCATAGTAATTTAACAGTAATGGATATGCACAAAAAGCCAAAAGGTCATAGTATTTAAATCTCTTTTCTGAAAACCTCGTAAGTTTCCACACACATGAAAACAGTAAAACTCATTCATCTCCAGAGAAATGTTTAATGAACAAATAATTATCGAATTTTTTTCTGTTGATACATCTGTCATCGTGAAAACATCCTAAATGTTTGCAAACATGAGAATATTTCCATTTTCTTTTCGGTCATATCTAACTTATTTCTGAAGTATCTTGGTATCCTTGAATGGCCCTTTCTGTAGTCTTTACCTTTGTGGTAGCATTAAAATGGCTGGGTGCACTTTACTACTACTTTAACAGCCTTAGGATCTGTGTGTATATAGCCAACTGATTGAGGTTTGAACCTTCTGAGATATACTGTCATCCTTGATGATTGGCAGTCTTCATTTGTTGCTTCTTCTGTCAGAAGGATGATGATAACATGTTGTCATGAATGGTGCTGATATATCATATGATGATCTTGGGGACAAGTCTGTTGAAGGCTGGATTTTATTTGATTCCCCTTCTCTTTAGAACTTTAGCATGTAATTGACTATGTACACTTCCTTCTCTTCTGAGGGTTGTTTGACTGGGTATTGGAGACTACTCTCAGAGTTTGTTTGGTGTGAATTAACAGGGGTTTGCCATTTAGTTTGACATAGAGCTTACCAGCCATACTTTTTTTTTTCAACTGTGTCTGAGTTTTTTTTTCAAAGTTGGAGACTTGTCTCTGCCGCTTCTAAGTTCGTTGGGACTTACATTTGCCTTTATTATAAGTATTTCAATTCTTTTTTATTGTTAATTTGTTTTGACAGGTTTTGTGCGGTTGTGGCTTCAGGAATGCAGAAATCTCAATGTTGGTTTATGAGGAATATGCTTGAGTAGGGCAGTAGCTGTGTGTGATAAGAGAAGTAGTATTTTTTATGCTGTCATCATTCTATGAACTTTTGTTGTACACTTTTTGAAAGAATATTTCAGTCAGAGGGTTTCTTCACTTGACTTCAAAGCCAACTTGTGCTTGATGGACATCTATAGCAAAAAACATTCTTCTATATACATATATATTTGTGTGCGATCTATGTTACCAGATCCCTCTAAATCCCATCTCGTAACCAAACTGATATGAATCTGATTGTTATCCCTGTCAGAATCTCCTTGAAAATGTCAACATTTTCATGAAGATTCCTGTATGAATAAGGGGTGATTACGGACTTGACGGCACAGGGAAAAATCCATATAACTCTGGTTTGGGTCACACTGCAGTGGTGTTTTGAATTATAAAATATGTGGTGCTACTTTAATTTTTGTTTATCTTAAATTTCAATTTAGATTATGCAATTAGATTGATATTAACTTTTAAGGTTGATTTTCTTTAAAAAAATTTAAATTTTTTATACAGATGTTTCTAACACGAAGTCAACTTAAGGTCCCAAAAAATCATCAATTTCTGTATCTGAACTTGTACCCATACCAGTTTCCAGGTAACATGGTATATGATCTTATATGTACATATATACAAACTCCCTATATGCGGCGCACCCAAGTTTCGGAGGGCTGCATGTACAGAGTCTCCAGTGTATCCCAGTACTCTTTCATCTTTGTAATTTCAGTTTATAATGCACCTTCTATATGCAGATTTTTTATTGGCAACTGATTCTCATTTAAGATTTTAGTTTGTTGTTTGTGACTTTGTTAGTTATGGATTCAACTCCATCCCTGAACTATTTTTCATCTTTTGCATGTTTGACATTTATCTTCGATGTGCAGAGTTTGTGTTATCAACCAAATCTTATTTTAATTTTTTTATTTTGCTTTTCTGTTCTGTATGTCTTCTGAGATCTAACTTTTATGTACCAATGGGGGCTATCAGTATTTGTTTAAATGTTCAAGATTCTCATCGAATCTGTCGAAAGTATATAAATGACATTAGTTTGAGGATTAGATACATGGAATATATTTGAAAACAATTCATAGCAATGGTCCGAAGATGCTGATTCCTTTCTTGAAGATGTCTGTCAATCTGTTTGAAAAGTATGTGAAGAAAATATGCTATGAGAAAAAATAGTGTTAGTCAATTGGCCCAAGAAATGAACCCTTCCGGAGAAAAATCTCCACTACTGATGAGAAGACCACAAAATGTTGCTTAGAATTCATCTGCAATACTATTTGGAAGAAAAAAAGGCCCTAAATTTGAAGTTTATTTGAGGATATGCACAAATGGGTTACAAATTGGAACCAGAGTGATTTTATTTGCAATAATGCAGACAGGCCCTGGGTGTCTAATAAAAGACAGCCAAGGTCTTGCAGTCAATCAGTTAACAGCAACTTGGAGAATGGAGCAAACAACACACATAGTGTTGAGGAGTTCAATTGCTCAGTAAAGTCTAATACAATCCACTAAATCAGAAAAATTACAAGACGTATGGACTGCATGCAGTCACTAATTCACAGTCCTAAGCTTATACAGAGGCAATCAATCAAGAACGATTTAGGATTATTCCTTTATAGACAAGCGGTCTGGTTACTTGCTTAAAACCTCTACTCCTGCCTCCTTAAGCCCCTTCAACAATAGGTGTAAACACTCTTGTGTAACAGACAGTGCAACAAACAGCTTGCTGTGATGCTTTGCAGTATCTTCAACTGATGTTTGATCAAAGGTTTTACTATCTTCTTCTGTCGACCTTAGCAACATCCAAGAGAGATCTTCAATGTGTAATGGATTCACCGTTTCTACCAGACCCTGAAGCTGTGAAAATATATGTAAAACCTCCTTTGCCCAGCATATAAGAACAAACACAGACAGAGACAAATGAAAGAAGAAAAAACAACCCAACACCAAGCTGGAACTGCATAAGCACGCCAAATGAGAAAGAAACCAAAATTTGTTATGAGAAAAATCTTTTTGGTCAGGATGGCACAAGCCCCGAAATGCTCCTGCATCATGCAAGCTTAGGACAAATAACCTGGATGCTTTGCAGTAGGAAGCTACGTTAAAGCCTGATATTTACTTTAGAGAAGTAGATGTTAAAAAATAAATCTGGGAACCATGTACAGTTTTAAAGTTTTTGCAGAAGAGCTGTTGGTCATTTCAGATATTTTGCGTTCTTGTTTTTTCAATAGAAGATATGCATAACTGAATGCACTTAAACTTTAGTTGTATTTCTCATTGCTTATCCACATTTACTGACTTTTTTGATAGAAGGATCTGTTTCTGTAATTATCATAATATTGGTAGTAAAACAAGATCTTGGTCTTTCTTCAGAAAAGGCAGGCAAATTGAAATAACCTTGAATAATGTTAATATGATTCTATGTGTGATGCTATTTTTCAAACCAGGAAAAGAAGATTCTTCACTCAGAATAATAAATCCTTAATGCAAATTGCAAACTGAAACTTCAAAATAGCAGACCTGAGTATGATAACCTGCAAACACGCATTGCTGAAAATATGAGCCACACATTCTTAGAGAACAGTCATTTATTAAACTGAAACTGAATTACACTCAAAACACTGTTCTTCTTCTATATTCTATATACTAAGAGAATCTTCTGGGCTTTACACACATCCAACTCAGTTGGAGCGCTAAGTTCAGTAAAATACTAAAATAGGCTTTTATCAAAAGAAACTAAAGCAGAAAGCTAAAAAGAAAAGAAGAAAAAGTGGTTTATTCTAGAAATAAAATGGTTACCTTTATGAATTTAGATTCCTTCAAAATATATGAAAAGCCATAGAGTCTAGTGCCCTCAGCTAAAAGTAGAGGGAAAAAAAAGGAAAACTAAAACTATAAGTTAAAGCTGCTTTCAGCACCCAAATGAAGGACAAAAACACAAAATAAAATCTGATTTGTTGCACGCAGCTTTAGGAGAACAGCAGCCAAGCAACACATTTGAAAAACTAACATATGGTCCCATCAAGATCCCATGATAAAGCACAAGACAACTGCTGACTACAATGGTACCTATAGATAAGCTACACAACATTAGTAACAGAATTCTAATATGTCTTATAGCCCAGAAAAAGACCATTACCAAATCATCTCAACTTTTTCCTCATCGTCTAGCCTAAAATTTACTAATAAATAATGCAATAATCTATCTAGATTCAACATCATTTGGATATCAACACAAAATACTACCTTGATTTTGATAGCAATTGTTCTTGAGTTTCCTTGACTGAGATTTAAAAAGTCCTTGGTTCACAAGTTGCACTGGCTATGCCTCAACCAATCAATTGCTGATGAGTGACATCAAATAGGCCTGTAATAAATCAGTGGTCAATGGTGACATCAAATAGGTCTGTAATAACAAGAGTTCATGAGGTCTAGTCTCCCACCGTCCCCGTGGTACAGGAGGATGTGTCGTGCTAGCGTCACCAGTCACGTGAAAAAAGTTTACCAGGCGCACTGCAGTTTATAGGGGGACGGATACCCGACCGATTCCTGCAGTCTAAAAAAAAAAGTAGGCCTGTAATAAATCAGTGGTCAACAACTTACTTTTTTGAGCCTTAAGTGAATCAGTTGTCAATAAGTGACATCAATTTAGCATCCAATTAGTTAGTGCCTTGTGAGCTACCACAACTGATCCTAAAGAAAATAATGGCATCCAGTTGTCTCTGCCGAGCTTCACATAAATCAATGGCTAACGGGTTAATGCAACTGTGCCATGAAGCAACCAATTGTCCATGAGTGCTGTGAGCTACCTCAACCAATCCTAAAAAAATAATGGCATCGAGTTGTCTCTGCTCAGCCGCAAATGAATCAATGGTTGATGAGTCATTACACCTGTGCGTTGATGAAGGAATCAATGCTCCATGAGTTACTTCATTTGAGCCTTGATGCAGTTAATTTTGATGAGTTATCTCAACTTAGCCTTAAGTGAAACAGAAGGTCTTCCAATATTTATGTACGGTATCATCTCATTTAGGACATTTTGTCATTTAACCATAGGCCAAAAGGAATATTGTTGTAATAAAAAATAGAAATGCCAGCAAAGCATTGGTACAATAATAATAACAAGAGTTAATGCCCAATATACATTATAATCTGGTCAAACAGCTGGCTGTCTAGTTGAACAGGAAGAAAATCTAGTTAACCAAGTAGACTGTTCAACAGCAAAAGATTCTTGGTCAAATGGGGCAAAATTCTTATCAAGCTGTAGTCAATCGGTAAAACAGCAGATACAGATCAACTCATCCGTATTTGCTGATTTCATTTACTACTGCTTGACATTATCAATATTTTATTCTCACAAATGTTCTATTATGTTCTTGCAACTTGCTGACCAATGAAGAAAAAAGTAGATTGACTTGTTGATACATTAGTGGGGTTCATATACTCATATTAATTGTGTCTAATGAATTTTTCGGTTGAAACTTTTAGCAGTTACCATTATCTTCTTGCCAGGTGCTAGATTTTTAAAACTTGGCAGCAAATTCAAATATATTAGAGTCTGAGAACTGTTTGTTGAATAACTGGTCTTCTTTTTGTGGTGTTGTACGCGTCTATGAAGAATGAGCCTTGGAAATTAAATTAATTTTTTTATCCTATTTATCCATTTCAAGCTTCTTATTAGAGAGAAAATGTACAACTTTTAAATATTGTGTTGGTTATAGTGTAAAGAGGCTCATTGATGAATATTTTATTGCAGGGCTCAGTTGAATCAATTGCCATTGGAGAGATTAAACTGAGCTTTCGCAAGTCACTGGTCAAATTGGGACAAAGCATGATTTCAAGGGACCCAAAACTGCAACTTCTTTTGTCTGATGTAGAAGTGGTTATTAGACACCCCCAAGGGAGAAAGCATACATCTGGCACACAGCGTACTCGATCTGCAAGTCGTGGGAAGTGGATGCTCATCACGAATATTATTAAGTATCTTTCAGTGAATGTAACTGAATTAATTGTGAAGGTAATTGGATTATCCATTGTCTACTAACTTTGATAGCCAGGTTCTCATCATGTATATTGTATGTGGGTTTAGCTTTTAGCTACTTACTCATTTAACTACCTTGTTTTGTTGATTGGAATTTCTCTATCAAATTCTTAACAATTGTTGATTGATAGATACTACAAATTTCTGAAGTCAGGCTGTTATATTGGTGTGTGTTAAGGAAATTCTATTTACCATAAGGACCATGCCCGTTCAATTGTACAAAACATCATAGTGGAGATCTGGATAATACCACTTCTACCTATCCAAAATACCAAAATTCTGCTGTCTGAGGTTTTCCAACAGACTTCATATGTTACAAATGCTAAGATCTATAACACTATATTCGGTTGTGAAACAATGCAACCTAGGAAATATAAAAACAGCTAAACTAGACCTTATCTAAATAGAAACAAGCTTCTATAGAAGCTCGATTTCAAGAAGCTTCATCTGCTATTGAGCAGTTTTCAAAAGCTCACTTTCAGGATATTGGGCTTTACTTGAAATGGTAATTAATTGATTATTGTATTTAATAAAGGAGGGGAATACTCCTTATATAATAGATTTCAAGACGACGTTTCTAAAAGAAACAATTGTGAACTAAAGCAAAAACAGAAAGTTACTAAAAACTAACTGAAAGCAATCTAATGACTAACTAACAACTAAGATGACCATTAAATATTACAATATTACTTTAATACTGTAATATCCTGTACCCTAGATGTGAAATTTTTACCTGATTTATTTCTATTGGTTCGACAATGCAAGCATATTTTCAACCAATATCAATATACCATGCTCGTACTTAATTTTTAGGATTCCAGTGCACTGGCTGTAGCCTATGGAAAATTATGAACTTTCTCCAAAACTCAACCAATCCTTGATTCTTCTTATCCTTATAATCTCAGGAGATCATATTAGACAGTTTTCATGGACTCATTAACAGTTTCTATCCCTTATTATGGTTAGGAAAAAAGAATACCAAATACTTTACGTAAAAAGATTCATAGTAATTTGATATAACAGTTCACTGAATCAGGCAAATATACTTTTCCAGAATTTGAAACGTTTATCTGTTTAATTATTACATGAGCATAGTTTAAAGAAGATTAATATGAAAAGCTGACCTTTACATTGTGATAAAATTGGTCCGCTGAATTAAGCTCCTCCTTTTGACCAACTGAAATTCCACTTCAATGCCCATGAAGTCTTGCTGCTAGCAAATAAGCGCTATTCCCAGAAGTGTATGCGGCTATTACTATTCAACCAAATCCTTGTTCATTGGCACCGTGGCATCTTATCTGTGTCTTTTTCCTTAGAACCTCCACATCATCCTTGCATACCATGAATTCCTAATACTTCAAACTATTAACTAATATTCAATACTGCCACCTCTGGTTTTGTTTGTATTCGACCTATCCTTCCTTGCACCGTATAAGAATGAATAATGACAGGTATAGTTCTGTCAATTGGAGTTGTCAACGTTCCTTTGGCTCGTTTTATCCTTACAGGACTGGCATTTGTATTTTTCCATTATACGGGAATCCTTCCAAACCTTTAAGGCTGCGACTATATTCTTGTTCCGTGACTTTCCATATGCCCACAATTGCATAGATTACCAGACGATGGCACCTTATATTATGCTTGAATTTAAGCTGCTCCTGATTCCTGGTGTGCGGTGAGTATTGTCCATAGCGGCTTACTCATGTCATTCCTTGTAGTGGTTGTGTCACTGTTTGAAGGGTCCGTTTTGTCTTATTAACCCTCGTCACCTCACAATAACCTTGTCTTCTTCCCCCACGTTAGGTGGCTTTATTCCCTTGACCAGCGATACTTGTCTTATTTGCTGCCATTAAAATATTCAATGCAATAAGCCTGTAGAAGCTAATGACAGGGAATCCTCAGTTCTCCTGAAGATATTAAATTCACCAATAATATGTTGAATGGCCTTTCACGATGCCTTAAGGAAACGTTACTTTCTCATATGAATCACTACCATAGACATAAAATAGGAACCACTGCATATTATTTCTGATATCTCTTTGCAAATACTATCATCAAATAATCCCTGAAATCTGCAAGTCTCTAATTTGTTCTACAATCCTTGAAAATTCCAAAATGTTCCCAAATCCTGATATTAGCCAATCTGATTTAAATACTTGGATTTTGTTTTCAACAAAGATTCTCACATTTTCCGAATAAATCCAACTGTGAATCTTGAGATGAATCCACCCAGTAGATGAATCGAGTTTTCGTCCAACCCACTTGCTCAAGGGTTTCCGTCCTTGAGTTTTTTGGAAGCTACGCTCTCCAAATTCTCTCGATAATAAATTCTCCGAATGATGCTCAAGATGTCCACCAACACTCCTTATAACCCTGTCACCTGCCAACTGATTTATTTTACATTAATGACTTTATTAAGAATATAGTCTTTATTAATGTCTTAATAAAGTCATATATTATATAATTAATTAATTAAATAATTAAAAAGATCTTTTAAAGCCAAGGAAGACCGTTTTTAATATTTAATTAATTAATCTAATTCCACTTTTTGGCGTATAAAAATGGGGACATCACAGTCCTCCCTTCAACATATTATTGGTGAATTTAATATCTTCGGGAGAACCGAGCATTCCCTGTCATTAGCTTCTACAGGCTTATTGCATTGAATATTTTAATGGCAGCAAATAAGAAAAGTATCGTTGGTCAAGGGAATAAAGCCACCTGATGTGGCGGAAGAAGACAAGGTTATTGTGAGGTGACGGGGGTTAATAAGATACAACGGACCCTTCAAACAATGACACAACGACTACAAGGAATGATGTGGGTAGATATGGAGAGAGTCAGGAGTTTATATGAGTAAGTTGCTATGGACAATACTCACCGCACACCAGGAATCAGGAGTAGTTTAAATTCAAGCATAATATAAGGTGCCATCGTCTGGTAATCTATGCAATCATGTGCATATTGGAAAGTCATGGAACAAGAATATAGTCGCAGCCTCAAAGGTTTGGAACGATTCCCGTATAATGGAAAAAGACAAACGCTAGTCCTGTAAGGATAAAACGAACCAAAAGGCCTGCCTAGTAGTGAGGGCGGTTACCCGGTGTGTTAAGGGTGAGGTTTGCGTCCCACCAGCCTCAGAGGTGAAGGCATAGAAGCCATGAGCACAGTGGACATGTGGCCGTGGAGCCCCACCATTTGATTATCAGGTACACGCCTGCCAACACGATGGGTTACATCTGTCGGGGTTTAGCCCTTCACGCATGGGACATTACAGCCCACCACGCTTTGCATGGCTCAACCTCGAGACCTTGGCTCTAATACCACAAAGGCCCAACCACTACACCAAATGATCGACCTAGTAGTGAGGGCGGCTACCTGGGGTGTTAAGGGTGAGGTTTGCGTCCCACTAGCCTTAGAGGTGAAGGCATAGAATCCATGAGCACAATGGACATATGGCCGTGGAGCCCCACCATCTGGTTATCAGGTACATGCTTGCCAACATGATGGGTTACATCTGTCGGGGTTTAGCCCTTCACACACGGGACATTACAAATACCCTCCCTTAATGGTCATTCTACTAACTACACCAAGTTTACCCCGAAAATTTACAAATTTATCTGGACTTAGGGGCTTGGTGAGAATGTCTGCAGTCTGATCCTCAATTGGAACATACTGCAACATTATAGATCCATCTTCAACAAGTTGTCGAATGAAGTGACAATGAAGTTGTACATGCTTTGGGCGCTCGTGGAAGATAGGATTCTTGGCAAGCTTTAGCACCCATTGGTTGTTACAAAACAGGGGTGAAGGCCTTGCTTAAGACATTTTGCATGTCAGCAAGCATCCTCCATAGCTATATTGCCTCACTTGCTGCCTTAACTGTTCCTCGATACTTTGCTTTTGTTGAGGAAAGAGCCACTACCTACTACTTCTTACTGGTCCATGTGACTGCACCCGTACCAAGACTGAAAACATACTCAAAAGTGGACTTCTAGTCATCAATTGAACCTGCCCAATCTAAATCTATAAAACTGTAATGTCCCCTTATTAGAGACATAAAATGCACAAGTTAGGATAAGGGGTTTTGAATTTACCTACACATAATTTTGCTCATGTAATTTGTCTTTAAGACCTGCATACACCATGTATTATCAATAAAGCACACAATTCCTTGTTCATGATTAGACCATTTCAGATTGCACATTATAAGGATAAGAAAAATAAAATGCATTATCATCTAGGGCATAAACTAACATGATCAGATATGACTTATTATTCTTGATCGTAATAGATCTTCGCCTTGTTTCCTCTTTCCTAACCTCTTTGGATGGTAGGTTTACTGTGCCAAGGGCGCGTGCACTGTCTCTAATTGGACTCCCTCAAGGTTTCCTACTTGTCTTGGGACCGTCTGTCAATGGACCGATTTACCAGTCTTTCCCTCCACAAACTCCCTATCCTTATTGAGTGCTAGCGAAAGGGAATTTTGTCCCGAAGTCTATTCTCAAGGTAAAAGTCATAATAGCTTATGAGGAGCAATGATTGCTATAAGCATCATTATTGGGACATTGATAATATCCATTTATCTCTCGATGTGGAATTTGTCATTCACTTAGGCTGTATAGGTGAAACTCAATCTTTTGACCATATATACATCTATGGTGTCATTTATTCATTTATCATATTATAGTAAATTGTGTTCACAAATTATCATAGACTAGAATATTTGTAAACATTCACTGGTATTTAATCTAAAGGATTTGGGTTAGTCAACATACCGTAATCCTCTACTGTATGTAACAATCTGAATCTCCAGAATACATAACCTTCAAGGTTATTCAGACGGCTGAAGATACTTACCTCAGATTCGTCGCTCTATATTGGATTACTTCCAGGTGTATCCTCTGTCAGTGAGCCACTGCGTGTCTCCTCCTCTCTATCGATTCTTTTCTTAATATATATTTTAGGTGCAATTTGTCACTCAGAAATATATCTATTAGATATATTTGTCAATCCCAATTATTGTCGACTCCTTCACTTATTATTGAATATTTAATTATTTTCATTCAGATGTCTTTGACCGATTTTAACACATTTCCTAGTTACCACGTATTGGAAATAAGGTTACTTATCTTCTGCATTGACTAGCTACTGTGGTACGTTTATGGATTCTACCAGCCGATCCCTTTATCCTCCCAGCGATGGTCTTCCTCCAGCGATGATGTCCGATGTCTTCTTATCCTTTTTTCTTTACAACAATAATATTCCTTACATCCCCCAAATCAAGATATCCTGATAGGCCTAAAGCCAATAATCTCAATGGTAATCTTTAATCTTATTACAAGCAATCTTTAATTCCACTATTGGTCTTAGCTTGGATGAAAATTATGATCTCTTTATTGGGTTACATGCATTTATAGTTTGAGCACAATGACGTCTATTTTGTTTGTTATTTCTGATTTCTTTCAGAGTAAAATTCTGAACTGATCAATCCCCAGTCTGATTTCACATAGATATCATTTCCATATTCTTATTCTGTCCTTTCCCTTGATCGGTGATCAGCATATATTTCTTATTCCTCTCAGCATATATTCCTTGGTTCTTCTCACTGTTCCCAGCCAGCGATTGATGCTTTCTTCAGATTATATTCTTCTCTTTTCTCCTGATCTGTTGGTAATATTTTCTTTTCTTTTCCCCCAACTCTGATCGATACATATTTTCATCTTATACCCTCATACTGATCTAAGGGATATGACCTTTGAGATTGGATATCTCTTTTGAAAGAAACGTGACTTTTCAGAAACTAATCGTTGCCATTGAATTAGATCGTTTAAACATGATCGTTGCATTTGTTCTTTGTCTTATTCAATTCGTCTTATCCTCCTTTTGTCTTACATGCCATTTGTTTTACATAATCGCTGATTCTCTCATTTGTTATTTGTTTATTTTGCTATTTATTTATATTTGCTTCTTTTTTATTTGATATTCAGTTTATTTGCTATTTATTTATTATTTGTTATTTTATATTTCATATTTGTGTATTTCATATTTTATATTCATCCTATGAATTTGGCTTTGTTTATTTTACCTTTGTTATTTGTGACTCTTATGTTATAATATCTAAGGTAGTTTATATTCATAGTTATAATATTATTTTGATAATCATAAATATAATGAAGTTGCCAAATTTTATATGTCTCGTCTATTTCTTTGTATTCAAGGTTCCCATTCAGTGTCACAGTTTGGGCGGACATGACAAAAACCAACCAGCCTCAGATCTTTGCTTCTGCTATACAGAATGCCAAAGTCAGATGTCCCTTTCACATATCTCTAACACTCATTTCGCTGCAACCCAATGTTCTGCCTTAGGGGCAGTCATGAAACGAGAAATGTAGCTCGCAACATAACTAAGATCAGACTTAGTGGCAGTAAGATAGATGAGACCACCCACTAGTTGCTTGAACGCTGACTCATTCACCACCGGTGAGTCTGATTTGGTTGAAAGTTTCAGCCCTTTCTCCATGGGAGTGGATGAGATGTTGCAATCTGTCATCCTGAACTTCTCCAACAAACTCTTGGCATACTTCGATTGAGAAATGAAAATATTGCCACTTGTCTGCCAAACTTCTACACTAAGACAATAGTGCAAAAAACCCAAATCTGTCATATCAAATGCCTGACACAAATTCAACTTGATCTACTCAAGCAAATGTAACCCATTGCCAGTAATGATGATATTATCCACATAGATGACAAGAAGAATGATATCACTACCAGTGCTTTTGACATACAAATTTGCATCTGAAGGACCCCTCTGAAACCCTTGTGCAACCAAGTACTTGTCAATCTTTAGGTGCCATGCCTTGGGTGTCTGCTTTAGGCCATAAAGAGCCTTCAACAACCTGCATACCTTGTGCTCTTTGCTTGCAACTTTGAAACCAAGAGGTTGCGTCATGTAGACCTCTTCCTCTAAATCTCCATTGAGGAAGGCACTCTTCACGTCCATCTGGTGGACCTTCTAGCCAAACCGGGCTGCCATGGCTAGGACAAGTTAGATGGTGCTCATCTTTACTGTTGGAGCAAAGGTCTCTTCATAGTGAATGCCTTCTCTCTACGAGAACCCCTTAGCCACCAATCGAGCCTTGTATTTATCAAGTGTTCCATCAGCTTTATATTTCACCTTGTAGACCCATTTGCAGCCAATGGGTTTCTTCCCTAGTGGACGGTCTAATAGAACCCAAGTGTTGTTTTTCAAAAGACTATGATGTTCAGATTCCATAGTCTCTTCCCATTCAGGTTTACCTTTTGCCTCTGAATAGTCCTTGGGCTCGTAAACACTTTGAATGTTGGTCATAAGAGCAAGATTCACTATGTTTTGTTTGCTCTTGCCTCTAGACGATCAACCCTCAACAAGTTCATCATCTCGAACATCACCAA
This sequence comes from Sequoia sempervirens, assembly GCA_007258455.2. Taxonomy (NCBI): domain Eukaryota; kingdom Viridiplantae; phylum Streptophyta; class Pinopsida; order Cupressales; family Cupressaceae; genus Sequoia; species Sequoia sempervirens. Next base: position 7,689 of record VDFB02134336.1, on the reverse strand, counting down.
TGAGCTTTGCCCTCCACTTAGGATGAAGAGGAGATGCATCTTCTTCCAAATCAGGATGATCATCATCATGACTTGGGCTGCCTGGAATAATATCATCTGGATGCTGATCTAGGTTATCCTGAGGGAAATCTGCTGGTATAGGGTCATGCCTAGGAGATTCCACAATGTCAGAATCATCAAAATCCCTTCCTTCAAGTGGAGCTAATGGAAGCCTAACACCCAAATCCTTAGTCTTCAGAGACTGATCCTTAGGACTCTTGATGGGAGAAGAGAGTTGAAAGGGCCCACCTTCTTCATCAAAAACAACATCCCTGTTGAATGCCAGGCGATCAGTGTCCACATCAATTAGCTGATAGGCCTTATGATTGTCACTGTATCCTGCTAGCATCAACTTTTGGCTTTTGGAATCCAGCTTGGTTCTCTTTGCATTTGGAATCCAAACATACGCAGTAGAACCAAAAATCCTGAGATGGCTGATTCTTGGCTTCCTCCCAGACCATGCTTCCTCTGGGGTCATCTTCTTGATAGCCTATGTTGGAGACCGATTAAGAAGGTATATAGCGGTATACACTGCTTCAGCCCAAAATTTCTTGGGAACATTTTTGTTCTCCAACATACAATGGGCCATTTCCTAATGGTACGGTTCCTTCGCTCAACAACTCCGTTCTGCTGAGGGGTATAGGGTATGGTAAGTTAATGCTTGATATCGTGATGAGCACAAAAGTCGATGAATTGGTTTAAACAAAACTCATCCCCATTATTTGATGTAAGAGTGATGATTTGACATCTTGCTTATTTTTCAACTAATGCTTTAAACTTTTGGAATTCTTTAAAAACATTTGATTTTGCCTTGAGGAAATACACCCACATTTTCCTATTGAAATCATCAACAAATAACAAAAAATACCTAGCACCAGTGACAGATGTATTCGTTGGTCCACAAATGTATGCATGAACCAATTGTAGAACCTTGGATGCCCTCCAAGACTTTCCATTTGAAAATGGAGTACTGGTGCAGCCACGGTAGGAGGGTCCTCAAAGAGAACAATCCGGACGGTGCAGCAAGAGTAACACAACAGAAGCAACACAAAAATATGGAGGTAGTGCAGATTAAAACATTCTCATTAACAGTAATCTTAGTTACAATCGGCCGGCAACATCCGGGCTTCAGATTTGGCTCATAGGCCTGTTACAACATGCTCAAATACAATACTCCTATATGCTCCTTGATGTGAGCGAAAATATTACATATCAAAACCTATCTTCCTGTAATCTGCCTTCCTAATGAACTATTACAATGATTTATATCACATCTTGAGATCTAGAATCATCTGCGTCGGCCAAAGATTATTACAATCTCCAATGAAAGAAAATGTAACGTGCGCATGAACAGGTTGGCCTCAAATTTGAATTGCTCCTCGGGGAATGCATAGGATGAAGTGTGGACCTCAAATTATGGTCGGGGATACTCCACGAAACAATTAAAATCACACCATCGAGATCCGCAAGATACGGGAAAGATCCACAAGCGATCATCTAGCCGTTAGGTTGAAAATTATTCCGGTGTCGGTTCAAGAAACTGCCACTAAATCCGGAAGCGATAACTTGCCGAAAAAAGATCCAATCGCGCTCAAATCTTGGAATAAGGAAAATGAACATGTCCATGATGTAAACATAGATCCATAGGGTTTGGTGAGCAAATATGACGAATCCACCAACATGAACTGAGTAAGAACAAAACAAGAACAAAAACTGAAAGAAAATATTTTGGGTGATGCAAGATTGCCAAGAACCAAGGATGCTCTTGCATCAAGTACGATGCTGCTTCCTTGCCTGGAAAGCTTCGCATACACCATGTGTCTGTTGCTAAATCTCAGGTAAGCCTTCAACCAAGTTCTCTCGAGCCAATTGAGAGAGGTAGGCTATGTTGAGATGCCCATACTGTTGATGCCAATACCGTTGATGCCAAAGAGTGCTGATGGATGAACTCTTCGCAACCATTGCATGCTCCTGAGACTCTCTAGTGTTAACTAACCAATACAAACCATGATCTTCGAGCCCAATTGCAATAGTTTTCTTGGACTCCTTATCAACAATGTGACACTTGTGTGAACTGAAGATGATGTCCAACTTCAGACAGTGGTGCATAATCTGACGCATAGAGAGTAGATTGAGCTCCATGCCCGGAACATAGTATACATTGAGAAATATTAGATTTCTCCCACTAGATGTGATCTGAACGTTGCCTTTGCCGACAATTGTATACTCTTCACCACCACCAAAGATGACAGAGTCAGAGCAAGCCTTATACTCCATGAACCGATCTCTCCTATTAGTGAAATGCTGAGATGCTCCAAAATCAATGTACCACGCAGATGATTTGACATGATTTGCTGGTCTTTTGGCCATGAATGCATAAATAGCAGACTCCTTCTGCTCTGAATGCATAGACGCCATCCCTCTAGTTTTCCAAAGACGCAAAAAAAAGAAGGTAAAAATCGAACTGCAAAAATCTGATTTTTTAGTCAAACCCTAGGTGAACAGTTGGCACGAATCTTGAGGCAATCAACTTGCACAAATCCTGCGATTTTGTAAAAAATCGTCAAAAAATTAGAGGCTCAGAAACCCACGATTTTTTCCAAAAATTGAGAAAATAAATCTGCAAAAATTTAAATACCCAAGTCTGAAACCCTAGGCATTAGAGGAGGCACGAATTTCCAAAAATTTGTCACAAAATCAGGCTCATGAATTTTAGAAAATCCGTCATAAAAACCCTAGGTCGAAACAAAAAAAAACCAGACGATTTTTGTTTGCATGAAAACTGTCACAAAATTGGCTGGAAATTGCGATTTGACAGGAACCACGATTATCAGCAGAAACACATCCAAAAAATGCATGCAAACAATGTCCAGAAGCTAAGAAAAAATGTGTGCAGGTCGCAGAAGAAGACACTGCCCACGATTTACAGAGAAATTGCCACGATTTTCCCAGTCGTGCGTGCAGCAGGTCACGATTTGTTTTTAGAAAAAACCTTCATGAATAGGTGCGATTTCTTGCAAAAAAGACGGCACGATTTCTTCTTGCAGACCTGTCACAAAATGCAAACGCAGAACTCACGATTTGTAGATGGAAAACCCTCAAAATTCTGCCACGATTCTCAGCAAACTTGTCACAATTTTCAGAGGTGAAAAAACACGAATGCACAATGAACAAATTGACGATTTGCATAGAAGAAACTTCCATGATTTTCAAAGAAACCCTAGGTCATGAAAATTAGAAAAAGAATCACGATTTTTTATTTAAAAAATTAGTCAAAAACTTTCTAAATTTTTTGCCAAAATTTCTTAGGTAAAAAACCATGAATTTTGTTGCACAAAAAATTCGCCAAAAAATAACCTCTCCTCTTATACCATGAAATGGTAATTAATTGATTATCGTATTTAACAAAGGAGAGGGATACTCCTTATATAATAGATTACATGACGATGTTTCTAAAAGAAGCAATCGTGAACTAAAGCAAAAACAAAAAGCTACTAAAAACTAATTGAAAACAAACTAACGGCTAACTAACAACTAAGATGACCATTAAATATTACAATATTACTGTAGTCAACATCTTGAATAAGTGACAGAACATGGTGTGCTATGGGAAAAACACCTTGCTCCAATCACCCTAGTGACTCATCACCTTCCTTAAGAAGCTTATGTGAAGGTCTTTCTTAGCAAAAACATTCTCCTTGGATTCTTGAATATTTTGTGCTTACCAAAGAATTTTTACCACTTTAAAGCTTCACGTTTTCAAATGCTATCCATTTTTTTGCTTCATTAGATTCTTTATATTTTCTCATGGAAGCTTTGTAGACGTTACTTCATACACAAGATAAATTTACCATCTAATTGCTTGGTCTGTCAAAATATTCTTTGAATGGCAGAACATGATGAATTGATCATTCATGCGATTTTTTGCAGATGCATTATCATCCACATGTAAATGATGGCCAAAGTTAAAAATGCAATGTGAAACAACACATATAGTACACGAGCAATTTTTCAAGTAGAGGAACAACACATATAGTACACGAGCAATTTTTCAAGTAGAGGAACAAGATAAAACTACGCCGTTATTTTTGTGAAAAAATCCAAGGAATCAGATGCTGCAAAGATAGAAACTTATGTTAGAATATGTAAAGCCCATCTTGTTCGGTCCCATTGAATCACCAATTCCTGCATCACACCTTTGGGCTATGTTTATCTTATTTGGGTCCTATGTACCTTGTGTATGTAGCCTATATGTATTAATGAGCTTACTTTTCTTAAGAGGTCTACATGTGCAAGGTATCTTTTATTATTATATTTGTTTTAGTGTCTTATTGGGTTTGCTTTTCCTTATGTCATAGGTATGGATGGTGTATAAATAGAGGCAATGCCTGCCACCATTTCACCTAGCTCATTTCAATCCCATTTTATACATTACAAAGTTGTTTATCTCTTTGGTGTCTTTTGAGATCTCTACATTTTGATGTTTATTCTCTTTGTGAAATATCCCAGCCAATGTATGCAATTTTTTCTGATTTTTTCCACACAAAATGATGCCCTAATTTTCTGATTTTTAACTTCTGCTCAAACCCTAGTTTTCTGATATAATTTTCTTAGTATATTCATGCATGAACAGCAGTATTCATTCATCCAAATAATAGCCAAACTCATAGCCGATCATAAGAAATATGAAACCACATCATAGACTATCAAGCATTTACTAATATGAGCCAAAATTCTGATATTTAAACATTCAGATTGCTGCTACAACTCATACTTAACCAATGATGCAATTACACAATGAAATGGGCTTCAAACATGCCCAACAACATGAAAGAGTTTGCTGATATGAAGAAACCCCAATCTGTGCAATGAAATTGACCTCCTACTCTAACCCTAGCTGGGCGAAATTGCTCCAACTCACAACAATGCAACAAAATGCAATTATTTGATGAAAAATAACTCCAAAACCCTACCAAAGGGGTGTGCTGGCCTGCTGGTCTGCTGATAGGGTTCACAACCCTTGAAATTCCTAAAAATACCTTCCAACTTGCCTAATTCGCCCCTCCAAATTAGACGCCTAATGCTGATGCAAAAATCTGAGTGTGAATCTAGCAAGAATCACCATTGAAGCCCATGTGAAGCTCCGTCATGAAGTCCTCCATTGAAGAAGCTAGGGTTTTGTCCAACTTCTCCTATATTCATAAGGGTTTTCGTCCTTAGAATATTCGCCAAAATGCAAATCAGAAAAACAGAGATAAATTCGTTGATGATTAAATGCCTTCAAATGACCTTATAGTTATATCCAACCTCCCTTAAGCCTCCCAATCTGGCCGACCCAATTTGGGCACCAAGATTGCAATTGAAAATTGTTTTTAATTTATTTTTTAAACCCTCCTTTTGGCACCAACTTCCCTTGCCTTTTTTATTTTATTATTTTTCCCTTCACCTTATTCCTCCAAGGGGCTGCCCAAGCCCATATAATATTTATAAAATATTTTTTGCACAGATATTCAAAAATTAAATATTATTTTTCCTCCTTTTGGGCGCCAATACTAAAAAATAATAAAATATTATTTTTGCTTTGGGAAGGGACATTACACTTTGTGTTAATGATATAGCAGCTTCGGTAGCTCCTTCCAGCTCAGCTCCTTCGTGGAAATATAATTGAATGATAGCCGTTGGCTATTCAAGTTATATTTACTATTATTATTGTTTATCTTCATAGCCGACATGAGAAGATATGAATTCATCTTGATCTGTTATCAAGAAGACATTTAATGCGTGCTCATTATTTGAGACCGACCTCTTGTGAAGAGGCGCGTATATTCACTCAGGCCGTCATATAATATTTAGGCCGACTTCATTCAACAAGAGATGCAATCTCTTATAAGGCCGACATGAAAGATTAGTTTCAACTCTCACTTGTATATATATGCAGCTTGTTCATCCATTGCGATCATCATCTATGCAGGAGATCAGTTCGATCATTTTATTGTGCGCACCTATCTGAGATCATAGTGCAAATACATCTCATCAATCAAGTGCGATCTTAGCTATTATTCCAGTGCGAACACAGCTGATGATAAGTGCGAACTTGTCTGAGATCTAAGTGCGAATATATCAGTTCGATGATTTCATTCAAGTGCGAACTCGTCTGAGATTTAAGAGCAATTATATATTAGTTCAGTGATATCCATCAAGTGCGAACTTGTCTGAGAATTAAGAGCAAATTTACTAGATCGGTGATATCATAAAGAGTGAATATATTGTCTGATAAAAGTGTTATCATATGCTAGGGCGAAGCTACAACTATCGAATTCTGTCAAATGTGCTTAAAGTCTGAAAATTGAAGACCATCCAGCGCAAGGTGAACATTGTCAGATCTGTCATTTGCCAGGCATAATTTAACAGGTTCTTATCTGTCATTCATTAGTGCAAGGTACTGCATATCGGTCTTGTGTTAGACCTCATTGTAATTTGTAAAATTGCCACTGTTGCATCAAATATAAGAGAGATCTTTGTTGTTGGGTTTTTCTCCCTCAAGAGGAGGGTTTTCCTAGGGTATATGCTGTGTTATTTTGTCTGATTTCAAATTATTTTTCTGTGCATTTAATCTGTTCACCTAAATTTAACACTTTGCTTGTTTAGTTTGTATTTGTGTTCAAAATGAATCCTATTTCTATAGTCTAACTTTGTATTAGAGCTTAGGGTTTAAAACACCTTAGGTGTTGGTCCTTTGTTGCTCTAAATTAGTGAGAGAAACACCACCACCTCATTGCGTCTATTAGCAAATTTTTTTTTCCAAAGGTCCTTTTTTTCCCTAAAAAAGACAGATCCAACAATTTTTGTAAACAAAGGACACATTCTGACTTCTAATATGCATTTGTTGTGAAGGAGAGTTAAATCAAAATGAATTGGATTCTTATAGCTTCTCTTGAGTAAGGTTTTGTCTGTATAGGAGATCTAAGGTTTCTTAAGGAAGTCATTGTTGTGTGGTGTGGATCAGATCTGATTACATTTTTGGATTTTTGCAAGAATTTATTAAGGGTGTATTTTGTTCACCAAAAATTTTATACCACTAGACCGTAAAATTTTCTGAAGTTGCTAACAATTGATTGAAACATATTATTGAGTGATAAAGTGTAGGAAGGCATGGTAGCATGCACAACCACTAACGAGAAAGGCGGAGTGAATTTGGCAACATGGGAACAAAAGCCATAATGCAGAAATATTGGTTTGTGATGACCATGACCTAGGCGCTAAAGCATTGCTTGCGTTGAGGTTGTGGGTTCAACATTCACGGGTGATATTATGTTGGTTTTGCTTGGATTTGTTTGATGATGTCAATGAGGATTGTATCATCAGGCTGAATAGTAATGTCATCAAGATGTTGACATGGTATAGGCATATTCGGATGGGTTAAGTTGGGTGACAGGTGGCAAAATTCTAAAAAATTTATTGAAAATAGGTTGTGCTGAGTGACAGGTGTTAGGAGTGCATTGACCAAATTTTTGCTATTTATACCCTTTCATCCAATCAATTGTTTGGTCATTAGTCTAGTCAGCTTAAGCCGTCCAAGGAAGTGCATGGTTAGCAGGAGCAGTCCTGTTGAGCATAGCCAACATCCAGTCACTAGAGTCTGCACATGCC
>VDFB02134333.1:0-27478 GCA_007258455.2 Sequoia sempervirens | reverse complement strand
CAATGTTTTATTTAATGTCTCTGTAGAGAAGACTGCACAGGAGTTGTGGGATAAATTGTCTTCAATGTATGAAATGGCATCTGCTTCCAATAAGGTATTTATTATGAAGAAATTTTATAATTTAAAAATTTGAGGAGGGATTATGTCCAATCATTTGAATGAATTTAATACTTTAGTTACCCAGCTAATTTCTATAGGCATAAATTTGGATGATGAAATAAAAGCTATTTTATTACTACGTTCTTTACCAAATAGTTGGGAAGGTGTTTTGATGGCAGTGAACACTTTGATGGTTGCCAAAAACAAGCTAAAATTTGATGATGTTGCAGCCACTTTACTGAGTGAAGATATGCGGAGAAAAAATTAGGAACCCTCATCTGGTGAGGCATTAATGGCTGTAAGTATTGGTAATAGAGGTAGAAGTAAAGAAAGAGGCAAATATAATAACCGAAGGAGATCAAAATCCAGATCGTAGTCAAGAGGAAAAATGGGCGCCTGTTGGTTTTGTGGCAAGCTAGGCCACACAAAGAAAAATTGCTGGAATTATAAGAAGGCACAGGACAAAGTCAGTAACAATGAAGCAAACATTGCAGCTGAAAAAGATGATGGAGTTTTAATCTTGGTTGCTGGAGACATGACTGCAGACTCTTGGGTACTTGATTCCAGAGCTTCTTTCCATGCTACTTCATGCAGGCAAGCTTTCACAAATTTCAAAGAAGGTGTTTTCGGTAAGGTTTTTCTTGGTGACAATAAAGAGTGTGAAATTGTTGGTAAGGGTGATATTGTTTTAAATTTAAAAAATGGAAATCAATGGATTTTAAAGGATGTCAGATATGTTCCTTTGTTGAAAAGAAATTTAATTTTTGCGAGTCAATTAATTGCTTCTGGGTGTGATGTTAAATTCTCTTTAGAAAATTGGCAAGTAACAAAAGGGGTTTTAGTAATTGCAAGAGGCAAGAAGTTGGGTAATATTTATATTTTAAAATGCCATGGTGAAGTGGGAGCTGCCATGAAAGTCATGGAAAACAATTCATAAATTTGGCACAAGAGGCTTGGTCACATGAGCAAGAAAGGGCTTAAAGTAATGCTTCAACGAGATCAACTTCCTAGATTGCAATCGGTAGATTTGCAGTTTTGCGAACATTGTCTTTATGGAAAACAAAGTCGGGCTAGCTTCTTGAGGACATGCCATGATCAGAAAACTATTCCTTTGACACTTGGGAATTCAGACATTTTTGGTCCCACTGAGGTAACTTCATTTGGTGGTGCAAATTACTTTGTTACTTTCTTGGATGATTGAACTAGAAAAGTTTGGATTTACATACTCAATAAAAAATTAAAAGTTTTTTCAAAATTTAAAAATTTCAAGGCTCTTATCGAAAATCAAATAGGGCATAAAATTAAATGTCTGAAAACTGACAATGGAGGAGAGTTTTGTTCCTCAGAGTTTGATAATTTATGTGCAGACAATGGAATTCATAGAATAAAGGTGGTCCCATTCACCCCTAAGGAAAACAGAGCAGCTCAGCGCTTGAATCGAACAATTTTAGAGAGAGCTCATTGTATGCTCTCAAATGCCGAATTGGGAAAATAGTTTTGGGAAGAGGCATGCAACACTGCAGTATATTTGATCAATCGTGCCCCATCATCTCATTTGGATTTTGACATTCCTACTTGGAGAGATGGCTTGGAAAGAGAATTTCATATCATCATTTGCGGGTGTTTGGTTGTGAAGCGTTTGAGCATATTCCCAAAGAACAACGAATGAAGCTTGATTTTAAATAAAAAAGGTGCATTTTTCTGGGCTATGGAGAAGATCAATTTGGTTTTCGACTGTGGGATCCTGTTGCAAAAAAGATTGTGCGTAGTCGGGATGCTATCTTCAATGAGAAAAAATTCTCAGGTTTGCATCCTTTAGATAAATCTTCTGATGAATATTTTGATGTTGATTTCTTTGACAATGGTCGTGTCAAGCAAACTTGAGTTTCTTTCTCCCAGCCCTTAATCATTTCTTCAAATTCGAGCACCCCTGTTTGTTCGCAGTCATTTAATTTACATGCTCTGCCTTCACATGTTGGTTCCCCTGTTTATACTAGCTAGCACAACCTGTAACTAGTTTGCAACCTTTTCTGTTTAATTCGCTGCCTCCAATTATCAATTCAAAACCTCTGATAATAGAGGCATTTCCATCATTAAGTACGCAACCTCCCATTCACACATTGATGCCCCCTGCTCATCAAGCGCAATCCCTGTTTGTTAATTCGCTGCCCACACAAATCAGTACGCGGCCTCTATTGGAAAAGGCGTTTCTTTCATCATTTACTACACACCCTCCAATCCTGGTGCAACAATCTTTAACATATTTTCAGCCTTTAACATGTTTGCAACCCTCTTTGTTTTATGTGCACCCTCCTCTTCACTCGGCGCCGCCTCCAATAGTTCATTCGCTGCCCTCTTTAGCCCATTCGCACCCATTACCAAACAATGCGCAGTCCACTATTGAATCACTGCCCCCATTCACCAGTATGCACCCCTTGAACATTAATTCGCAGCCCCTAAATGTAGGAATTCCTCCATCGCTGCCTGTCAACACACAAACGTAGCCACTATTTTCTCAAGTGGGAGTTGGAAATACAAAGAGTTCTGTAAGTGTACAGGGGCAAAAATTTAGAGGAAGTAATGACCAGGGGAATGTAGGAAAATAGGTTATTGGAGGAAATTTATAGTCTGATGAAGAAAATAGAAAGCAATAGGGGAGTATTGAAATACAAGGCAGTGCTATTCATTTACCGAATAATCAGGAAAATGTAGAGCAACAAGGCAATTTGCAGTCAGACAGTGACTCTCAATTGAGGAAATCAACATGGAAGAGGAAGCTACCTACAAAGTATGATGATTTTGAGTTAATTTCTTCTGATAGCTATGATTATGAATTGTTGCTTTGTGGTGAGGCAGAGCCAACAACTTTCAAACAAGCTTGCAAAGATGAAAATTCGGTCAAATGGATGGAGGTGATGAATGAAGAAATGGAGTCTTTGCATACAAATGACACTTGGGATTTGGTACCTCTTCCGCCAAATTGGAAACCTTTGAAGAATAAATGGGTATATCATGTAAAAGAGGAAGAGGGAGGTCATCAACTTTACAGGGCCAGATTAGTCGTCAAGGGTTTTGCTCAAGAAAAAGGTATTGATTTCAATGAAATATTTTCACCAGTTGTGAGAATGACCACTATTCGAGCAGTGTTAGGTTTGGCAGCCATTTGGGATCTTGAACTTGAGCAATTAGATGTCAAAGCTGCTTTTCTTCATGGAGATGTTGAAGAGGAATTATACATGGAGCAGCCTAAAGGTTTCACAAAACCAGGTCAAGAGCATTTATATTGCAGATTGAAGTAGAGTTTGTATGGGCTCAAGCAAGCCCCCAGGCAGTGGTATTTAAAATTTGACAGCTTCATGACTCAGCAACAATTTATTCGTTGTGATTTAGACCCATGTGTTTATTACAAGAAGCTTCCAAATGGTGAGTTTTTCATTTTATTACTTTATGTTGATGATATGTTGGTTGCTGGAAATAGTGTGAGGATAGTTTATGAGTTAAAACAACATTTATCTCAGCGATTTTCCATGAAGGACTTAGGGGCAGCAAAGAGGATTCTTGGGATGAATATAATTAGAGATAGGACAAAGAGAGAACTTAGATTATCTCAAGAAAAATATATTCTAAAATTTTTAGATAGATTCAATATGAAGATTGCCAAATCTGTGAGTACTCCTTTGGCTGATCATTTTAAGTTATCTTTAGCTATGTGTTCTAAAATAGAAGAAGAAAAAGAGTACATGATGCATGTCTCATACTCATCCACAGTTGGCAGTTTAATGTATGCTATGACTTGTACTTGTTCGGATATTGCTCAAGCATTGGCAGTAGTGACCAGATTTATGAGTAATCTAGGTAAACAACATTGGAAGGCAGTACAGTGGATATTCTGATATTTGAAAGGTACTTTTGATCGCGGTTTATGTTTTGGTGGTAAGGACATTCATCTACGAGAATATGTTGATTCAGATATGGCTAGAGATTTGGATAAAAGGCATTCTACCACCAGTTATACATTCACTTTTGCTGAGGCAACGATCAGTTGGATTTCTTGGTTGCAACAGGTGGTTGCACTTTCTTCTATGGAAGCAGAATATATTGCTCTTCCAGAAGGGGCAAATGAAATGATTTGGTTGCAGCGATTAATAGCTGATTTGTGGTTTCAAAAATCTATTTTTACTCTTTTTTGTGATAGCAGTAGTGCTATTCACTTGTCAAAGAATTCATCCTTTCATAATCGAACGAAGCACATAGAGCTGCGATATCACTTCATTCGCCATTGTATTGAGGAAGGAAAGCTATAGGTGGCAAAAATTGACACAAAGTTGACTCTAGCTGACATGTTGACGAAAGTAGTTTTGAGGGAGAAGTTCAAATTTTGCAGAGCTTCTCTTGGACTTGTGTAGCTCTAACATTAACTCTGCAGCAGTGGGATATCTCTGAGCAACAATTTGGTCTTCAAGTGGGAGATTGTTGGGTTATCTAAAGCCCAAATTAGCATGATGCCTTTATAATTCGAAATACTTTCTCATTTTGTAATTACTTCTATTGGCATGTGTGGCCAATTTAGAAGTTGTCTATTTTGAATGGATTTTTCCATTAATTGGTTGGAGACCTGTTTGTTAAATAATGCTATTGGCTGAATATGTAATTGATTTTAGAACTTGGAAATAATAAGAGATAATCCCTAAGTGTGGACATAGCCATCAAATTGATGGTGAACCACGATAAATCTGTTTGTTCTTGATTTGTGATTGTTTTTAATATTTTACTTTCTGCAATTTCTTTTTCACTTTTATTCTGCAATTATATTCAACAAAGACAACCATCAAGATCGAAATGATTTGGAGTCCAAAATCAAACACAAATAAAAAAATGTAAAATGAATGCCGAATTGATTTTGGGTGATGCAGATCGCTCTTTGCTCAGGATGCTTCTGCATCAGATCTTCTCTAGTGGATGTGAAAAAATATAGTTGTCAATGTATTTATTTTGAGAAGCCCAAACTATTTAGAAAAGCAAAGAACATGGAGGTAGAACACCAATAAAGTGAATGAAATAGCTAGAAATATTTCAATAGAGTTTTCCCAAGGGAGAGAGATAGTACTGTTGAATGAAAAATAATGAAAAGACCCTCCAAAATGACAAAAAAGAATAGACCTTGTTTTCTTAGATGAAAGGAAGAGAAATATGTTGCTTCCTCACTTAGGCATTACCACATACATTGTGGGTAAATTGAAGTGGTAAAATGCTTTATTGATTGTAAAGGAACAACAAATCAATACATATATAAAGAGGTGAAATGAAATTACTTAATGTAGTTGAACAACGCCATAACTGCCTTCCATGCAATAGGAATTTCAAACTTTATCACATTGTTCTTACAAATGTACCCCTAAAAGCTATAATTCACCTTGCTAAGGGACCCTCCCTTAAGACTTACATAACACAAATTGCTAAATACAAACAAATATACATTTTTGAGAAGATTTTCCTTGAGGAAATAAATCCCAAATTAAGTGGAACTCCACCAAGTTGCCTCATAACCCTTGTAAAGGTGTAGCTTTGAACTAAATGCCTAAGTTCTCCTTTCCTTGAACTCCCATCTCATAGACCTAATTATTGGACAACCATCTACCAAGTTGTCTCCTCAAACCTCATAAAGGTATAATTCTTGATCACAATCTCGTGAATTCTCTTGGAAACCATCCATACTAAGCTCTTCCTATCTACAAAAATCAAACTTCACAATATATGTATTCTTCAAATCTATCAACAACAAGGAAAATAAATAAATTAAAGCTAAAAATACTTCTCATGCAAAGCATCATCTCAAAGTGAGAAGGTAACTTGAGATGAAGAAAATTCCTCTACCCTCCAATGCCACTAGCCTCCATAGTGACCTTGTTACACTTTGTCTATTTGATGTCTTGGATGAGTTTTTGGAGGCCTCATCAGGTGTAGAAAATATAGCCTTGAAAGTCCAAGCATAAATCTTTGAAGGTCCATTGGTAACATTGATAAACTCATCTACAAGATACTCAACAATTGCTTTAATTTTTTGGAATGCACTTTCCCAAGCATCGACAGTAAGAAGATAAATAACTGCATAGATGTGCATCTTAGGGAAGATATATCAACTGCTTGATATCTTACAATTTGTTGTACCTTACACACATGCCCCGTTCGAATTGGGGACTCCCTATTTTTTTGTCCTTCTTTGGGTCGCTTTACCTTTTCTCCTTAAGAGAGAGGTCTTCAAAATTTTGGTTTTTGTCATCTCCCCTAAGTTTTACCAAGTTTCTATTCAAATTAGAAGATGAGTTAATGTTTTACAATAATTGGTTGGGTTGATCATCATTTGAGATGCCTTACTTGGGTGATTTAAGGCTATGTCTAATCTAGTCTCAGGGTTTGTTAGATCTCGTGGAATCCATCGTGTCTCATTAAATCAATGAAGTTCTCTTTTTTGCAAAATCCGCGACTCTCTGAAATCCCTAAATCTAGAGGTCCTCAAAATCCTTGAAAGCTCACTCATGGAGAAAAGTTCAAAATGACTACTTGATTTGACATGACAGCTATGCTATCAATTGCATTAATGGTTGAATTAGAAGGGGATCAAAACCAATTCTATCTCCCTCATTCCTTATTATTTTCATTTGCAAACTCAAAATTGAGTTATAGCATGACCTAGGGCATCCAGTTGAATGGGAAGGAATGTTATTTGCAGTATCCAAGTGATATTTCAAGGAAAAATTTAGGTTTATTTGTCACATTCTAGCTCAAAGGTTAGTAAAGCTTTCCTTACACTTGGTCTAGAACAAAATCCTTTTCATTTATGTTTGATTTGAGTAGGAAACCATACAGGGTTTCGATGGTGAGCTTCCAAAGCACATTTATACATCCGTACAATGATTGTTTGGAGTTTGTAATAGTTGAGGAGGAGTCATTTCAAGGTTTAGAGCCTTTAGTGGAATTGTTCCGATGGATAATGTCTCAATCTTTGAAATCACGGGTTAAATATTGTGCATTGGGGGTTTTGCATGATTTTTCATTATTGATTTAGGAATTACAATGGTTTAAAAGACTTATCTTGAGATTTCCAAAATACTTGAAAATTGTTTCAATGAAAATGTATTAAACTTTTACACTTACAATAAAACAATGGTGTTAGGATTTGCACGTTGCATCATTTTCATATTGTGTTGGTTTTAGGGAAATGTTTATGAATTCATTTTAACTTGTAATGAAACATGTTAGGGTTACTTGGGTTTGAATTTCTGTGCTGAAATGGTCAAAACCCTAGATTTGCATTCAACAAAAGTCACCATTGTCAAATGTGCAAAGTTATAAAACTTGGTGAACTTGCAATGGCGTGAAAATCCATTATCGTTTAAGCACTCCACGGGTCTGCAAAATCCATGAGGCATCAAGCATACCGAAGGGAAGCAATAAGCATTAAGGAGAAAACAAGAAAATTTGGATAATTCCACCTTTCGGGGAACCTAGACTTCATGAATTTTTAGAACTTTCTAAAATCCCCGAACCCATCCAAAGTTCGAGGTTGGGTTGAGACCTAGTCATCTTTCAGAAAAATCATAGTCTTCACGGATTTCGTGACCTCATTAAATCCCCAATGTCATCAGAAGTTCACCGAGTATGCTAAGCCTTTGCCTTCGTTAGATTGACCTTCACACGGAATTCCATCCACCATGAAGTATTTAAAAGTTGCCAAGAATCTGCGAAAGTTTTGAATACCCGAACCTTCAAAGAGTATAAGTTAAATTGATATAGTGTGCTCTTTGGAGATTTCATCGTCTCCCAAAATTCTCTAAAAAGATCAAAGTTGCGAAATTTGCCTAAAGACCTAGTTACAGTGATCTTCGTTAAAAATTACTTGCTCGCAGAAATCGACCTTCTATGAAGTATTTCTTGGCTTCTCAATATCCATGAATTGATTTAAGACCCGAAGGAAGAATTTAAAGATGAGTTTTGAAAGATAGGAATAGGACCTCTTCAGAGATTTCGTGATCTCTTGAAATTCACGAGGTTGCCCTCCTTTAGAGGTTTCGCCATCTCCTAAAATCTATGAAAGTTGTCTAAACCTTTGCAGAATAGAGTAAGAGGTAGTTCTATTCGATAATTTCTGCCCTGTTTGAAATGCCCGAAATTCATGACTACCCAAAATCCTCGAAATGCTTTTTAAGGATAAATTTGATGCTTTTTATGATGGGATTTCTTGCATATGGTTTTGAAATGATGTTTTTGACAATTGTGGAGGAATGTGATGCTTTTCTTCGTGATTTTGAAATGATTTAATTCTTATGGGAAATTTGTTCATTCTTTCCACACTTCTCCTCCCTTTCACTTCTCCTCCCTTTCAAGTAATTTAGGTTATTTTTGCTAATAGATGTAGGTTGAAACAAGAAAGCATGTAGGAAAAGGTAGCAAGCAATCAAGATAGGGTGAGAAAGAAAAACTCTCGAGAACTGTATAGACGAAGTTTTATTTTAAGGGAGTCCTTCCAAAAACAAAGATTGCATCCTAGTGGGCAAATGTAGGAGATACAAATCTAGGTCATGTGGACCTTGAAGACTTCAAGAAGAGGATGTATGGGCCAAATCTCACTAAAATGGCCAAGAAGATGGTTAAGAATGGAATTGCACAAGTTGCAGGGTTTCTTACAACTGTTCAATGTCCATAAGTCGTCATTGAGTGTGCTAAACATTACATCCATGAACAAAGGAGACTTATTGGCCCAAAGGGTAAGATTATGACAAAGTTCACATAGGAGGCCTTGGCAAAAGTATTTGAGATCCCTTCTCATTCCAAGGTGACAATGTTTACTCTAGAGGATGCAAACAAATTCTACTCAAATGGTCTAGAAAAATGTCTTGAGATCATAAATGTTAAGTGGGCCAACAAGACAAGGCAACATTTTTGAAAATTTCCCAAAAACTTGTATAAAAGTGATTTTCATAATTAACATGGGGACATGGTGACACTGCTAAGTGGAATCACGGGATTGGAAAAGGCTGCCTAGTTTGAGGACTAGGTGTTTTATGTGATTAAAGATATTGACAAAGGGAAGAAATTTCATTGAGCTAGGTTGTTAAGCAACAATATTAATAAGAAACTCATGGAGGTAGAGAAAACTAGAACTTTCACTATGACCTCTTATGTAGTATATATGTTAGTCAAAAATTTCAAATACAGAGGGCTAACTTGTAAAGGAGAGGTGGGTAATGAGCCTAGAAAGCTCAAATTATATGATTGTTATCCATAGTTACACCTATCTAACATTTATCATTACAAGAGGGTCAACGCTGCCTTCTTAATGTACATTGTTAGAACACTATAGGGAGCTTTGGACATAATATTGTCACTAGAATCCATGGAGTCGGTGAAAAGATATGGCTCCTGGTTCATCCAATTCTTAATTTTTCCTATGTAAGAATACAAGGCTTCCCTAACAGACCATACAGGCTGCCCAGATACTGAAACTAATAAGATGGTATAGATAGAGGTTAGAAGACAACTGGTAGCATTTAGCAAAGTACTAAAGGCCATGCACACAATAGGAATGGGAAATGAATTCACAATGGCCATTGATGGCTTTGAGGCTTGTCCCACCATTGCTAGTGCATTGAATTTAGAAGTGGAGCTGGAATCCTTCCATTTGCAAACCCACATAGAAAGGAGGAATTTTGATTCCTATGGAGTAACAAAGAAGGCTGCAAATTGATCATAGAGGCATAATCCTCTTATATAAGATTATTGGGCTGATTGTAGAGATGAGTTTGAGATGGTAAAGAAGAGATATTACAGGTTTTCAGTTGAAATGATCATGTTGTACAAACCCTTTGATATTGCAAATCAAGTTGATGATGATGGAGATTTAATCCAATATCATGATTATTTTGAGATTAAAGATAAACCAATTACTCCCATAGACTAGTCAAAAGAGGAGGTCATTGAACTCGATGAAGTAATGACTCCAGTATTGAAATACACTAGATTGTGGGCCAATTATAAGACAAGGGACTTGAAAGATGATGGGGTCAAATTGTCTTATGACTTAATGAGGGACGTTGAATCCCAGTCCTTAGAAGAAGAACCAAAGCCAGAGGGAGAAGAAGTTGAAATTCATGATGTTGAAGAAGGAGAATCTAAAGAACATGTTGAAATAAGAAAGGCTAAGGGAAAGAAAGAGAAAGATGCTCCTGAAAGAAAGCCTACAAAGAAGAAGAGGAAAACAATGAAAGCGTCTACTAAGGAACTTCCCAAGAGAAGACAACATAAGAAAAGTGTAGATGTAAAAACACATACACATGAGAAAATCAATCAAGTAGACAATAAGAACATAGACAAAGACACAAAATAAGCATGATTGCAAAAGAAGCCAATAGTGTATATATTTCTTGACCTTAAATAAAAATGGTACTATTGAGAAACACTTTGAAAGGTCTACTAAGCAATGTTGTTCTCTTTTGATAGGCCCTTGAGATATTGAGTCAACAACTTGATATAAATCATAGTTGATAGAATGTGATGAATGCAAGGATCGTCCTAAATGAGAGGTAATCTAAAATCTAGAAATTCAGAATGTGACGCTTAGAGTTTGAAATGTGATACAAAAGATGCAACATACAACTTACATTTTGAAGTTTGTAGAGGCAATAAAAGAAACAATTATTTTGAATACGGATAATGTATCCCTTTAAAAGCTTGTAGTGATAGCTAAGATGTTGGAGTGTTGCTGAAAATTTGAAAGAAACTAGATGGAAAGTGATGCAATGCTAGATAGATAGAAGATAGATGCAAATGAATTAAGTGATGTTTTCATTAGCCATTATGTGTCAACTATTGCAATAAAACTTTTATATTATGTATTTAGGTAAAAAAAAATAAAAATAAAAATAACTCAATTTTAATATAAAAACCTTCAATTCATTTGAACAAATCATACAAATTATTTAAACCAATCCTACAAATTATAAATTTATAACTAAAAACTTAAAAAATAAATTCTACAAATTAAAAAATATCAAAAATAAATTTAATTTTTATTTTAATAATTATCCCAACACTTAATAAAAAATACACTAAATCACTCAAAAAAATATGCTGAGAACATAAATGAAAATATGCTTTTAGAAATAAAAATAACGTTACCCTAAAATCCAAAGTACGATACATATATATGAGGACTAGTGGCGTTGTGACGGGAAAATGATGATGATATCTTCATCGTTTATGTTCTACCTCATCTTATTATAGGACCTTAGGTGTCATCATTATCACCCTCACGCATTATTTTATGTTGAAAATTTCATTCATTGATGTTTTATTCTAGAAGTTATTTTTCTAATATTAAAATACTAGAACAATAGAAATAAAAATACACCATATAATTTTATAAGAAAAATATTATATTTATGAATGATTGATATTTTATATTTAAATAATAAAATATTAATATTTGTAGATAGTATTATATTAGTATAGATCTGTAATTTTCATAATATTATCTTACTATATTTAAGTTAGAATATACGATTAGTAGAGTGGGATATGAGATTATATTTTATTTGAGGTGTGTTGATTTATTATAAATTGTGAGTATTGAAATTTGAATATGGGATTTAGGTGTCTATTTGTTCACGATATTTGTTTTCAATTTTAAAAGTTAGTTATGATATTCGACATTAAGCTTTGATTGTATATTAGATGCACTATTTAGTGGTATTCTTAATACACAAGTATATAGTTAGTTTTAGAAGAACTTTCTAGTCTTCTAGATAGTGTGGGTCTTGCAATACTCTCGTGAATAAATTTTTAAACCTAAAATGTATTTATTATTATTATTTTAGGCTTGAAAATTCATGACTACTCATTTGAAGTAGGATAAAGTGATCTTTTATTCATAAAAATAAAGATTACTTTCCCATGCACAAAATTATTTGATTGACTAATTCCTAATTTATCATATTTTTATTAATTAAATATTTATCATATATATTACTCACATTTTATATGAGATTAATATCTAAATTATTGTAGGTTTGGATTATGCATATTAAATACTAATGAACAATAATTACATTAACAAATATAATTTAATTATATATGTACAATTTATCAAAATTAGTGCATGTAAAGTTTAAGATTTTCAAAATGCATCTTCTATATAGATATATAATTTATTTTTAATTTATGTTGTAAATAAGTTTAAATGAATAAAAGTAGACAACAAATTTTTTATTTCTAAATCTAAACAAAATTTCACTATAAGATATATCTAGATGTTCTCATGTAGAGGATTTAATTTATATCGTCCATTATATATAATTTTTTTTCCCTATTTATACCAAGAAAAAATAATATTCAATTGCTTATATGAAAAGTATCACTTCTACAAAATGTTGTTCATTATGTAAATATTTATATTTATATGAAAGGTAGGTGACATGATTAGGGAATTCATTATGTCAAAGCTACTCAAGAATGGTAAAAGTATCACTAATAGAAAAAAAATGATTTACCATCTTGACTACAACTATACTAGGAGTAGCCACAACTAGGGAATTTGTTCCATCAATGTCACCCAAGGATGGGAAGTCATCAAGTCACCCATGGATGGGGAATATAATACTTCTACCAAAAAAGTTTATTATTCAAAATATCTTCACCTATACCAAAGCTTTGCTTATTCAATTTTTGTCATTTAGCATAGATTTTGATTTTGATTATCTATTATCCAAAACATCTCAAATATTTTATATAAAAAACTAATATTCATTTGCAAATAGAAAATGTATCACTTCTACAAAAAAATTATCTACTATCTTAAACTTATATTAAAAATAGTTATGGTTAAGAGATTAATTCCATCAAAATCATTTCAAGATGAGAAAATTAATAATATTTCAAATACTCCCAAAGTGATTGATGATGGTTGGTCTCTGCTTATGTATGAGATAAACCAAATACTCATGATATCCCTTTTGATGTTGTTGCTCTTGTTGCTTAATGGTTTTGTTGTTTCTTAATGTTTGAGCTTGGTGCCCATTTAGACATTTCTTGTCCTCTATTTGCACTTAGGTCTTGCTTTGACTTTGAGGGTGTTCTTTCTTCTAATTTCCTTTTTTTGTGAATAACCTATTATTCTCCTTTTAGATTTTAAAGGTAATAAGGTATTGTACCACAGAAAAAAGGAAACTTGTTTGATTTGGGAAAAAAATAATGATAAATTGAACTTAATGAGGCCTTGATTTGGTGTTGTGAGGTGTTTTTCACATCCACACTAGGTCTTGGACCCTTTCAAATACATTTAACTATGTCTTGTAAAGGTTTTGTGAAGTGTTGTAACACATTTCTACACTTTTCTAGACTCTTCTCATTATAAAAATCACATTTTTATCCTTTATCAAGTCCTACTTTAAAGTGTTGTAAAGTCTTGTAACAAGATTTCATGCTTTTCTAGGCTTTTTATCACTATTTACACCTTTCTTATGCTTTATTTGACCCCTTTATGCACTCATAAGACTTAATTAAGTGTTATTTTGAATGTAAACCTGACAAACAACATTAAATGCAACTTAATTCCTGATATCCACTTACAAGCCTAGAGTGGGACCCATTCTCCATGGGTGGAAAATGAGTCCCTCTTGGCTCCAAATTCAAAATAATTCAAAATTTCTTTCGGGTTTTTATTATAAAAAGACCTTATGTTGGCCTGTGATGTTGTATTGTTGGGTAATTAGGGCATAAGTTTGTATAAATAAGTGTTTTTCTATCCATTTCAACCCCCATTAATCTCTTAACTCATTCACACATCTCTCATCATTCATTCATCATCTATCTTCTCTATCAAGTCAAGCAAGTTAGGGTTTCATCATTGCAAGTCATCAAGAAAGATTCTAAATAAATTCAAGGGTTGAATCTTCCTCCATTGCTACAGAAATTCAAGATCAAACATCATGGCAAGGTATTGACTCCATTATTGCATGCTTCATTAAATTCCTTCATCATTTTTGTTTAATTACCTAAAAAGGGGTTTGACCAAGGCAAACCCCCATGCCCTAACATCCAACATTTCTCTTTCTCTTCTTGTGTGTTTGTAGATTTAGGCATCTTGGAGGCTTGGAAATCATTGAAGATTGCATTGAAATTTTTTTCAAGATATATCTTCATTAGATAAGTCAAAATACCCATAAAAAGTCATTTTTAGGCCCGAATTTGACAGTTTCAGAATCGAACACCTGGAGAAGCAGAAAGTGCAGACAAAAGTCTCATGTTTCCACCTTTGAATCTTCAAAAATTCAAAAGTGGACTCATTCACCATGAGTGGAGAATGAGTTCCACTTCTAGGCCTGATTTTGGTTTTCTGCATTTTTGGATACTCATTTGTTTGAAACGGGCTTCGAAATAGTTTCACAGAACTAGGACTAATTCGCCCAAAATGGCGAATGAGTCCCACCAAGCCTAAAAATTAGGATCAATAGCATTTCAGAAGTCATTTCCAATCTTTATCAAGATATCAGGTGCACACTTTCAGTTTCATGCATTTCTATTGCAATTTACATTCATTTCTAGGTGTTTTCTGCATATCACAATGTGTTTTCAAACAATCTACATTTCATTAGTTTTACATTAATAATCAATCCATTTTATCAATTAGCTGCATTTAGATCATTGTATTTAGTCATACTTATATCATACATACATTAGTTTGAGTGAACTACCTAGATTTGTGGTGTGGGATCTATCTCTTTCCTTTAGGTGAAAGACCCTAATTGAGCAAAAGAGACATAGCATTCCTAACCATTAAAATCTATGGTTCAGGATTTTTAATTAATTTTTTTTAAAAATATAGTAGTTGTTATGTTTGTACTTAATAGATGGATAAAAGTATTAATTTTCAAATAAAAGAAATAACCAATCACATCCAGTCTCACTTGGGGTGATATTTTGATGTGCATATGTTTTTTATCTTCTATTTTTTTAGACTGCAAGAATCAGAATCAATTAGCCGCCCCCTATAAATTGAAATGTGCCTGGTAAAAATTTTTCATGTGACTGGTGATGCTAACATGACACACCCTCAAGTACCACATGGATGGTGGGGAGACTAGACCTCATGACCTCTTTCTTGCAACATGATGCTTTAGCCAATTGAGCTAGGCCCACTGCCCCTTGATGTGCATATATTAATCTAAAAAAAAATTTAAGATATTTTTGGACAACTCAATGGTACAAATACATTCTTGATACCCAAAACCCTATTAGGGTAAATAGGTGTACCATAGAAAAATGGATCTTTGGACATTTTCATGGTTATTTAGGTCTTTTTCCTGTGATGCTTGGTTCACTTTGCTTTGATTTAATGTTACAATGTAACTTAAACATTCACATTAGGTCTTTAAAATTCAAGTTATGATGTCTTGTAAAGGTGTTCTAAAGTTTTGTAACACACTTCTATACTTTTCTAAACTCTTCTTATTATAATTCATCTAAAAATCACCTTTTTATCCCTTATCAAGTCTTATAAATCAAAGTGTTGTAAAGTATTGTAACAATATTTCATACTTTTCTAGGCTTATTATCACTGATTACACCTTTCTTATGCTTTATTTGGCCCCTTTATGAACTTATAGGCCCGATTTAAGTGTATTTTTGAATGTAAATCTGACAAATAACATTAAATGTAACTTAATTCTCGACACCCACTTACAAGCCTTAAGTGGGACCCATTTTCCATGGGTGGAGAATGAGTCCCTCTTGGCTCCAAATTCAAAATAATTCAAAATTTCTTTCAGGTTTTTATTCAAAAAGACCTCATGTTGTCCTGTGATCTCGTATTATTGGGTAATTAGGGCACAAGTGTGTATAAATAAGTGTTTTTCTACCCATTTTACACCTAATTCATTCAAGCATTCATCCTTGCATTCAATCTCATTTCATCCACTTAAGCATCATATCATCATTTGATCAAGCAAATATAAAGCATCTTGGAGTAGCCATTGACATATCTTCAGACTTTTACAACAAGGGATTGGTGAGTTTAGGACATAAAAATGCAAGTTTTGGCGGTGATTGAATCTACAGACCAAAAAGAGGTGCATGATTGGAGGCCTATTTTTTTGCTACATAAGCGATTCATTTGAAAGAAGCATTTTTTTCAATTTGAAATCAATTCAGCATTGGAAGGGGCCAATTTATATTTGGTTTGGCGTAAGAGATGATTTCATCTATTTTGAAGGTGTGATTTTCCTAATGGACCCACGATTTTTCCTTGTTGTAGGCCAACTTTGGTTTTTTTATTGCCAATTTAGTGTATGATTTGAAAACCCCAATCAGGATTCCAAGCCATTCCTATCTTGGGTTTAATAGTACAGTTTTCTCAAGATTGATCACACGACAGTTATTTTCTAGATTCTAGCCGTACTTGGTAAGAGAAACAAATCTCCTTAATCTGTAGAACAACCCATCTTTTGGCATTCTTGGGCTCACAGCACGCTAGTTGGAAGATTGCATTTGTTGGCTTTTTTGATAAAATTTTGAAAGATTTTAGTGGCTTATCCCTATTGCAGCATATTCCATCACAACACCGTGTTTCAAATATACAAGGGGGAACTTTATACTTTATAAATTTTTAATCAAAATATTTCATTTTAGGGTTCCAAAGTGTGCATTAGAGGAAGTGGGTCCATGTTTTTTTGAAGAGCTTTAAGAAAAATAATCCCATATTGGCAGTGTGAGATATCCTTTTGCTATTTAAATAGCTTTGTAGTGCCTTTGCTTATTGTGAGAAAGTCTAACAGAAAGCTTGTGTGCTTGGTGGAGTTGCTTGGTGTTAACATGGAGATCAAGCAATGGGCCTCGCCATATTTTGCACCAAATCAGGTTTAATTCTTTTTTGGAAGTTTTTATACTTGTGAAAGAACTATCTTTTATTTTTTTGAAGAATTTAGTTATAATGGTTTCTTCGGAGAAAGGGAACTTTAGGCAATGGAGTGATTTTATTCTCACTCATCTTAGTGAGCAGAATCTATTGTCATACTTGTATAATGAAGTTCCTATTCCAGGCACACGCGGTGGGTAGAAAGGATATAGGACTCAAGTCTTTGGAGTTATTTTTTAGCATATAAATGATGAGGACCTTTTGGATTCACTTGTTCATTTTGAGTGCCCTTATGCTCTTTGGAATTACAAATGAGAATCATATGGAGATCCTGATACTTTTCCATATCTTGATGATCCTCTTTCAAATACCAATGTGCCTTGTTATTCTTCAGAGAAGATAGACCATGTTTGTGATCCTTTGGAGGTTTTTGAGACTTCATATGAGGTTGCAATTTCTTTAGAGGTTCTTGATTATTTATCAGAGATAGTTGATCCACCTTCATTAAGTACTTCCATTGATCATTCCTGAGAAACAAGATTATCATTGTCTTCCTAATTGGGATTCATATTTGTCAGACATTGGTTCATTGTTTGTGGAATCTCACATTTCAGACTTGGAAGAAACATTTGAAGGATTAATTTTACTATTTGATGATAGTTGTGGTACAACTGTTTTCACTCCATCTCTGTCTTTAGAGAATGTTCAAAATCAGTTTCTAGTGGTACCTTGTTTGTCACCTTCTATTGTGATTGGGCATGTTTCTGATTGGTTCGTGGCATCATCTTCCAAGGTCTTGGTGACATATGAGTTGATTTTAGAGACATTATCATCCTACATTTGGATTTTACTTGCTAATTCCTATCCAAAATGGAGAGCATACCTGCATTTTTACTTGGTTTTGTTTCTTCCAAAAGGGAGACAAGTTGTTTGTCGACATTGAATTATGTTATTTCTTTAGGCACTTACCATTTTTGCAGGTGATTACACATTGTGGTGGGCTACATAGTCTCTCTCTTTCCCTCTTATGGGGGGGCCATTGATTGCATATACATGATGTATGTAGTCCTTCAGGGGTGTTATTGAGTCCTCCATCCATGCACCATTTTTGTTTTATTTTCTCTCTTTTGGAGAGGTGTTTTTTCCCATAGGGCTTTTCTCCTTTTCTTTGGTTGTGAGATATTTCTTTTTTGCATTGTAAATGGGTACCTAACATGGTTGTGTAGTCGAGACCCATATTGCATCTTGTTTTTGCATAATAATCTCCCTAAGTTTCACTTAAGCGGGGGTGTTCTAAGGGTAAATAGGATATTTACCATGCTTAAGTTTTACTTAGGAAAACATTTGATTAGTTAGGTGCATATAGTTTTGTTAGTTATTTCTTTTACCCACTGCATCTTGCCTTTATAAGGCACTCTTGTACATTATGTAAAATATCTCATCTTAATATTTTCATATGTTGGAAGGTAAATTAATTATGGTCTAAAGTTTTTCGGTGTATACACCTAAAATCAGTCAAGAAAATTAATTAATTAAATACTAGTTATTTAATTAATGACCCCTTTTACTTCGTCTACTTATAAATAAATTCCAAATTTATTTATATAGTTCACACTTTTCTAAATTCTTCATCTTAAACCATATTCTTCTAAATTTAATTAAATAAACAAATGTCTATAGTTTGTTTTTATTTAATTAAATATCTTCTCACTAAGTTTGAATAATTTCAAATTCAAATGTAGTCACATGTCTACAACACTTTTTGGCCACATCATCAAATGCCACATGTATTTAAACTTTTGACACTTGGCAATCTCACACATTTGATTCTCTCATACATTTGGTATGTTTCCCTTGGTCAAGGGAACATTCTCCATGATGATTCTTCCATCTCCACCGTTCATCTCATGTTGAAATCTCAGCTATTGGTTGCTGCCACATCACAAGATGCTTTGGAAATCCTATAAATACAACCTCTTGCTACAACATTTAACATCCATCTTTGAGTAAACTTATTATGCAAGAATAGCATTGGAGCATTTGGAGCATTTAGAGTTTGAGTTTAGAGAATTTAGCATTTATCATTTAAGCATTGTAGTATCATGTTAGATTAGAATAATGTATTAGTTTAGTTACATTTTAGTTACCATCTTAGCTTGTATACAACATTTGCATCATATAATCTAGCATCATTATCCATTGCCAATATCACCATTATCCTTTGCATCATGCAATATCATGTACAAACTTAGATTCTTGTATTTACAACATCTCGTTTCTTAAGTTGTCATCCAAACCAGTTGTAGTGCAGTGCATACACAAATCTAAGAGCACTAATGATTTAAAGGGTCCTTAAGAATAGAGAACAATGGAAAGGTTTTAGAGATTTTTTTTGCTGCAAGTAGATTAGTTTATGATTCAAATATTTAATGTAATACACCTCATTGATGTTTGTGTGTTTTATTATTGATTTACTAACCCCCACAATTTCACACCTACATAAATTGTTACCCAGCGTGGGGCCCAACCCCCTTTTTATTAACTTTTTTTGGAAAAGTTGTCTCAAAATTTTTGTACGTGATCTTTTAGCACAACCGTGAGTTCTTTCGGCACATACGACAAATATTTTAGCACATCTGATATTTGTTACAGCGCATCCAGAGAACCTTTCGGCGCATCCAACAACTGTTTTAGCACATACAGGGAGTCTTTTAGCACATTCAATATCTATTATAACACATTGAGTTCTTCTTTTAGCACATCCATTAGTTTTTCTAGTGCATTGAATAGTTCTTTTAGCGCATTGATGTTTTAGCGCATCGGTTTAAATTTGCAAAATCCTAAAAATCTCAAAAACTAATTGATGTTTTCTGCTTGCAGGTACTTTTATACGCTATTCAAAGATAAACTTATGCAACCACTAATGATGTATGGAGGGGCTAGACTTATTTGAATGCTTTCTTTTGATTAATTTAGGAACCTAGTTTAATTAAAAGGTTAAAGAACCCATTGTATTTTGTGCTTGAAGTGATAGGCCTATGCTCTCCCCTTAACTTGGTGATCAGAATGCTAGACTCACTGTTTATGCTTTGTTAACACCTTTAGAAGGCCTTCCGTAGTGGGAAAAAGTACTCACCCTATGGGAACGACTTAAGTGGAACAACCAAAGCCAAGTTTTCCAACCGATTATTATTAAAAGCAAATTCGGGGAAATTCCGCAATTTGATGGTAGTGTGCAAGATAACCATCCCCAAAGCCTTTGTTCTAAAGGTTGGGAGGTCTCCTAAGGGAGTTTATCTATTTTCGCACCGAACAAAAACCCTTACTACGAACTCTAGTGTAGAAGCCAATCGAGTTAGTTTCCAAACACTTTCTATATCACAGTGCAAGGGGAGGGAAGAATATTCCACCAAGACATTCACCATATAGCCATCAGGGATTATTTTCCAAAAGTAGAGGATTCAGATTTTGTTAATTCCCAGGAAAGGAAAAAACACGGGCGCCCTCTAGGGGGTGACAGGGCTGTGTGAGCTGACATGGTTTGAAGATGTGGGTTGTGGTATTTTAAGTGACCCTTCAGAATAGAAAAGTGCTTGAATTGTCTTCTCTTGTGTTATACTTTTAGAAATCGAAAGAATCAAATCAGATTCTTGAATACACACTCAATGTTTAGTTACTAGGCTTGACACAACTGTTTGACAACTTGTTACTATTTTTGAAATCATGATTCAATCAAAAATCCATTTGAACACTTGATTCTCACAACTTGCAAAATGGAAACCAAGAAAAACACAAAACATTGAAACTCAAAACACCATGGCTAAACCTGAAGAAAATCCTTTCCATGGAATCCATGACACTGAAGGTGAAGAAATAACTGAGGAAGACATCCAACATGCTGAACAAGATCCAAATTTCCACAAGTTCTTAGAAAAGATTGTTGAAAGAAATGGGGAAAAATACTTACTAATGTTGGCTAAACAAGGTGTCAAATTTCTTGATGAATTTGATGTTAATCAATTGAAATCACCTCGTGAAAAGCTTGAAAATGATCCACAAGATACAGAACATGTGGTTTCCTTAACTCATCAAATGAAAAACCTCCAACAACAAATTCTTGACATGCAAAGGGGAACCTCAAAATGATACTTGATACAAGACATTTTTCCATATCCTTTTGATCAAGATATCAAAATGATTCCTTTTCCGAAACATTGTGAATTCCCAAAGTATGATAAATTCAATGGTAAAACAGATCCAATAGGTCATGTGAGGGAATTTAGAACCATGAGTCTTGAGTTTGCACATAAAGAAACTTACTTGATGAAATTGTTTCCACGCAGCCTAGGTGGACAATGCCTTGAATGGTTTTCCAAACTTGTACCCCCAATTAAAACTTTTGAATAGTTGGTTAACAAATTCATCACCCAGTACTCTTATAACATCCAACATGATATAACAATGAAAGACCTTTGCAACTTGAAACAGAAAAAGGGTGAATCATTCCACACTTTTCTACAAAAATGGAGAAGGTTGTTTGCAAGATATTCTTGTCCCATACTTGAAAAGGAAAAGATGAAAATCATCAACAACCTAAATGACAAGATGAGCTATAGATTGGAATTGCAATGCCCACCTACCTTTAAAAAAATTATTGAAAATGGAATCAAAATCGAAGAAGCTTTGGTCAAAAGAGGAGTCATAAAAAATTGCAATGAACACAACTCAGCAAGCTCCTCTAACAATTATAACAATAGTGATAAACCAAAGTTTTGGAAACAAAACAAAAATGTTGGTAACAATGATGGTGCAGCTAAAACACAAAATGCAAAACCAATATTTAACTTGACAACAGCTACCACCAAAACCAATCAAAACAACAATTCAAACAGCAATCAAAAAAACAACCAAGGTACCAATATAAAATAATCAGAATAACAACGAATCTAAACCAGCTTCAACCCCATATAAAATACCATCATCAAATCGAAGAAGATTCACACCTTTGGGACAGTCACTCGAATTAGCATTAAAGGAACTTCTTGAAGCTAAAGTCATAACATTACCAGAGGCTTGAGATTATAACCCACAAGTTAAACCATCCTGGTGGAATGATGCACATTTCTATGACTTTCATCGAAAAAAAGGACACAAAAAAAATGATTGTATGTAGCTAAAACATTTGGTGCAAGATTTTATTGATAGAAAAACAATATTTGTGGAAGGATCCCAAACAAATGTTGATCATGGAGCATTCAAAAATCCTTTACCCAATTATGAAAAAAGGGAATCTTCTTCATCAAACAACAAAGGAAAGAATGTAAACCATGTCTATGACACTACCATTCTTAACATTTTTGTAGTTCACAATCAAATTCATGATAATCAATACATTGTACCAGCTGATTTGAAAGTTTTCCAATCCCAAGCTATGGTGGGACACTTGACTGCACCTTATTTCTTATCATTTACTGAAAACGATGATGCATCACTCACCCATCCGCATAATGCTCCACTTCATATTGAGGTTTTGATCCATAAATTTTTGTTCAAACGTGTTGTAATAGATGGTGGAGCTGGTCTAAATATATGCTCTTTAAATTTTATCTGTGCATTAGGATATTCAGAAAATGAAATAGACTCTAGTAAAAAGATTATCATGAAGGGATATGATCTACAGAGGAACGCTTATCTAAGGATTAGTTACTTTACCAATTAGAGTTGGCCTTGTGGTGAAATATGTGGTTTTCCAAGTCCTTGATCTCCCCTTGACCTATAATATTCGGGTATGTGCAAGATCATCATGGAAAAAACAAGCCCTTAAGTGGCAAAAAATTTAGAAAAATCAGAGTTAGGCAACTTGACATAAAAATTTGAATAAGTTATCTATATTATTTCAAAAATATGTAAGAATAGAATCTATAGAAAATTGAATGTAGTTTATAAACTACTAGGTTTTTTTAAAAAAAAAAAAATCTATTTGGTGAAAATTTGAAATTTCAATGCAGAGTAATACTTAAATTTCAAGGAAAAATAAAGAAGTAGGTGTCTATATGACCACTAACCACAATAAAATGATAATTATTTTTATAATATTTTAGATATAATTAGATGACTCATGTATAGATGTGATGCATATTTTTTGTAATTTTTTTCCAAGTAAATAATTAATTATGATTTTATTACAAAATTTTAAAATATATATAAAAAACTCGCATGTCTAATTACCTTTACTGGTCAAACCATGAAATTAAATTTTTTTTTTAATCCCATAGGTATTGAAGCATAGAATGTGATGCATGTTTTGGATTCAAAAAATGTGATACCATTTGAAATCTATAGATGTTTTTCAATCAACCTATCAATCAGGACTTTAATTGTAATTCAAATAGAAAATGAATAATAATTATTTATTAAATTGAAAGTAAAGAATAATTTATATTGGTGGAAAGCTGAGAATCTCCTTAAAAAACCCTTTTAGTTTCATCAATTTTGGGTAAAAAAATTCGTCAGCCACATACCCATCATATTGCCACTTTTTGGTCCATCATGATCCTGCACATACCCATCCTCCTTGTAAGACCATGGATACATGAAATGCAAGGAGTATCCTCTACATACCATCAATGTTTGAAGTTTTCTCATGAGGGAGTTAAAATCACAATACAAGGGGATCCTAATTCTTTCATGTATGACCATAATCTAAGTACTAAAGCTGAAATCCATAGCAACTGTGAAGTAACTTCTTCTCAAACACATGTTGACCCTGAATCCTTAAAAGCATCTACCACAGTTACTGCACTATCAAACCCCAAGGTCCAAATCCATGATCTAGGATGTGGAGAATACCGTTTGGATAATTTGTTAGAAAAAGACACTACTATCGACATCAAGAAGGATCAAAATTCCAAAAAATGATGTTGAGACAACTATAGAAGGAATGCAAAAAGATGACCGTGATGGGATTGAAACCTTTTGTGATCCTAATGATACACCTACCCTTCCGATATCTACTCCCACTCAAGTTTTTGATACCTATGATAACCCCCTATTTGGCTAGGACATCTATGATAACCCACTCTTTGATCATGACCCTAATGAGAATATCCCACCATCATCCTTCCATCCCATTTTCCATGGGCTAGGGTATAAATCTCCTATTGTGGCCTCTACTAAACCATCTTGCCAAGTCACTAAGGATGTTCAAGCTTCTTTTGACATTAATAGTACCGAAAAGGATAGTATCAAAGACTCCATTGGTGGCATCACCACTACCATTCTCACTTCATCCATCTCATCCACATCCATCCACCTCATAGAAATGGATCAACAAGTATCACCTAAAGAAAATATAAAGTAGGAAATTCAAGAATCAAAGGTAAAAATGCCTTTTTCAAATGGAGATCCAAAATCAAAAGAAATCTTGCAAAGAAAGAAAGATCAAGAAAAGTACTTTATCCAAAATAAAAAGCTACTGGACAAATCAAAAGCAAAGAAGGATCAAGAGAAGTCGCTTAGGTCAAAAAAAAAACAATTAGACAAATATAAAAAAGAAGAAAGATCCAGACAAGTCCCCTAGCCAAAATAGAAAGCTATCGAATGAATCAAAAATAAAAGTCAAAAATAAAAGCAAGCAAGAGTTGATCTCCAAACATGCCTCTCCCCCATAAATCACTGGGGGCATATATCAAAGTAGTAAATCAAAGAAATAACTTGTTGATCTACGGTCTCCATTCATGTCATTTATACCACATGTTCCCTTCCACCCATCCATGTTCACATATTTGTCATATCATTACACTTCCATTGGTGATGTCTTTCAATGTGTCATTGATCACGACCCCTTCATGTACTATAACTCATTGGTTTCCCAATCTCTTTTTCATTGGAAGCCTGATGGACCACGTAATGTACACATTAGGGATCCTATCATATCCTCTTTTATCTATCACATCTATCCTCCTTCATACTTGTCACTCATATTATTCATTCCTATCATATCCTTTCATCCACACGGTCATTCACACAAGAGTGGGGCATCGCCACAACAAGCTATGGATTAGGAGCATATCAATTATCTATGCCGAGGATTATTGAAACTTTCAATAGGATTGATTCTAGTGCAAATTCTGGTCATCTGTAATTTTAGAGTCTCAAAAGGTAAAAAATCGAAAATGTCTTGGAAAAGAAGGGCTTGAGAAACCTGGAAAATAGGCCTTGGCAACAACAAAAAAAAAATCAAAAAATTTTCACCAAATGCGGTGGTACCAGGAAATTAAAAGGCGTAAAAGTAAGTACAAGCGCAATAAAAATTTGTAGTAGTGTGAAGAAAGTTAGTAGGGAAACTACCAGCAGGTACCATTTGGTGATAGGTTTAGTTTTCCATCTATTTGAGCATGCTGACCATTCACTTTTTCCACTCATTTTTGCCATCAATCTGCCTATCATCGGAAGGCTTCATGTACATATCCTGGCATCACGTGGTTGTGTCTCACCCTAGACTGGGGGAAAAATCCTGAGCTCACTGGGGGCAATAAACTTTTAGCTTAAACCAACAGACAACCAGTAGTAGGACAACACAACAAACATAGCAATCACAGTGCAACCCAACATTGAACATCAATCACAATCAGTAACACATCAACCATCCAAATCAAACAACCAAATAAATCAAATCAAAGAAAACTTTAAATGGATGATGTTCCTTCTGAATCATGGCTTTATGACTTTGGAATGTCTGTTCAACTGTTGTACTTTGATTGTTGTTATCTCTAGAGCAACTTGATGATGTATTGAACTAGAGGAGCTAGGAATGAGTAAGATTTTTCTTTGTCTGCTATCTATGAGTTGATCACTACTACTGTGCAAATTGTCATGGGACATGCTCTACAAAGTATCATTGATGACATTCTAAATTTGCATAGGAACACGATTAACTCTTGTCTGTTTATGCAAGAAATGCTCAGGTCATGTCAATTTAATTATACCTAGATACTCGTGTTAACTTGCACTATCAAAAATCATGGAAGTAGTACTCAATTCATCATGGTCTAATTATACCATCGATGTTTGTACTCACTTTCAACATTTGAAAAGCTCAATAATGATAAAAAGCATGACAAATCAATTGTTACGATGACAAAATTTTCATATTAGTTTTGCATGGTTAAGATAGGTTTCATTCATATCAGTGTCACATCTGTATTTATGGGCTTTCCAAGGCTGAAACAAATTTCACAATAATGATTATCTCTATCATTAATGGATTGAGTACATTTGACATTAACCAAAAAGACATCAATTGCATCATCATTTGCATTCATTAGAAAGCATTATCATATCATTATCACATCATTAATCCATTCATGCATCACATCATAATATCCATGCATTAGAAAAAAAAAATGCATTGCATCTCACTTGCATAATCAAAATCATCTCACATAATGGCATTAAGAAAATAGTCCATTAAGAAGATTGAAAGACATATCCAGCAGAGTAAGATTTCCAAGAAGAAAAATTTGCTAAAGAACATGAATGGTAAGTAGGTTTCCTTGTTTAAAGATATAATTTGCCATTGTTATGAACATCTAAAACTAGTAGTGAAGATAGATTTTCTAGGGTGTATGGACTGCAACCCGTGAATTTTTTATTACTCAAATCCAAGACTGACAAAGGACTAATTGGATCAGCATAATCATCATATGAACGTACATAAACATCACACATCATTTGCATAATCAAATCCATCTCACATAGCATAAAACATCATCCATTAAGCATATAGAATCATCAATCATGCATTATCATATCATCATTGCATACATCACATAATCATTACATAAACATCATATAATCATCACATAAGCATCATATAATCCTCACATAAGCATCATATAATCATCACATAAGCATCATATAAACATTATAAACACATAGAACTATGCACCATCATATGATCATTCCATCCATCCATTCACTCATGCATTAACATTATCATACATTCATCCATTCATTGCATCATCTATTTGCATTAGAAAAGTACAAAAACATAAAATACATCACATTTCATTGGCATAATAAGATCCATCACATGTATCATATAGGCATCATTCATAAAGCATCATAGAATCATAACACATGTTTCATCATTTTCATCCATATCATATCATACCATCATCATACAAACATCATAAAACCATAGAAACTAAATGAATCCATCATAGACATCCATCATAGTCAACACATATAGACACATAGATCACTAATCACGCTGCATATCATATAAATCTCAAAATCACAATGTCAAGTATACAATGATATTCAAATGTGTCAAAGAGATACATCAACAAAGTGGCATAAATCACAAAATCTATGACTGAATATGTGTATACATCAAGTATTAGTACATCATCAAGTCTCAGTACATTAATCAATCCTATGCTGGGGCATATCAATCAAAGATGATAAACC